>PVKV010010186.1:0-24951 GCA_004027835.1 Alouatta palliata
AGCCTCCTCACGGCACAGCCTCCCCATGTCACAGCCTCCTCACGGCACAGCCTCCTCACGGCACAGAGCCTCCTCACGGCACAGCCTCCCCACGTCACAGCCTCCTCACGGCACAGCCTCCTCACGGCACAGCCTCCCCACAGCAGGGCACCTCCTCATTCTCGGGCACGGATTGCAGGAAAGTTGCACTGAAGGAAATGACATGCAAGGAAGCCTTATAATAGCCCGGTCTGGAAATGGTGGGACCCACACGAAGAACGGTCAGCAGGCATGGAGAGGCAGCGCAGGCTCGGAGATGTTGAAACAGAGGCGTCAATGTGTGTTGGAAGGACCACCCCCACGACGAAGATGAGTGATTGCGGCAACACAGAGACCCCTATGTGGGAGGTAAAGCGGGATTCTGGAACCCCTGGCTTTAGCTGGTGAAGGGAAGCCTCCAGGAAATCGGTGGTTAACAGCAGTGGAGCCTGGAAGAGGCAGTACCACAAAATGCCACTGGCCTCGAAGAAAGGCTCTTAAACAGGACGGAAAACGGGCTTAGAAGCTGTGTTACGGAATTGGCACACACTGTGCCAATGTGATGAAATGAGCAGACACTACCTGAAAATCAACCAAATAACGTTCAGCTATTCCATACAAACCCATGTCATGTTTTTTTTTTTTCTTGAACGGTGCAAACATTACTACATACCTCAATTAATCTTATCATCATATTTTGCAGGCATTCCTGGAGCAGGACGTGGCCTCCCAGGAGTGTTTACAGAACAGAGAGGATGGGATTACACCAGCGTAAAAATCCCCCTCCAGAGCTTGGCGTGTAAAACTTTGATTTCGTTTTGCTTACCAAGAAGCAGTGTAAGGCCGAGCATAGTGTCTCATGTCTGTAATCCCAGCACTCTGAGATGCATGAGGCAGGCAGATTGCTTGAGCCCAGGGGTTTGAGACCAGGCTGGGCAACACAGTGAGACCTCCGACTCTACAAAAAATAGAAAAATTAACAGGTCATGGTGGTGTGTGTCTGTGGTCCCAGACACTTGAGAGGCTCAGGTGGAAGGATCACCTGTACCCAGGCGAGGTCAAGGCTGCAGTGAGGGGTGATTGCACACTGTACTCCAGTTTGGGTGACAGAACAAGACCCTGTCTCAAAAAAAAAAAAAAAAAAAAAAAGGGCGAGAGGACTGCAGAAGTTACTAACTCTGCTAATTTATGATACATCTGGGCAGCCTGTGGCAGGTATGCAGATAAAGGATTTAACAAAGCACTGTGATATTACATTTCAGCGTGACAGAGAGCGTCTCTGCAGCTGCCTGTATTCTGTGTCTGCTGCCAGTTGAGTGTAAAAATTGTCAGACTATTTATTTCTAAATGGAAATCTAGGCATTCACAGTAATGAATGTGTGAATAAAAGAATAAGAAAAAGCTCTGCTATTAAATTTGTTCCAGTGATTCTTAAGAGTTTAAATAATCAAATCTCTAAAAGTGTATCACTTGTTTAAGATCTTTCAGACTGGAAGCAGAATGCCCTGATCTTTTAAAATTCTGAACTGACTGTCCATGTGGGAAGGCTGTGGCCTGGCCTGGTTGGGTGCTCCAGCCACATCCAGGGTGATTGGGTTCTGTAGAAAATGGTCTTAGGCTGAGTGTCAGGCTCCTGACCCTTGCTGGGATTCAGGTGTGGTTTCTGCCCCATCAGCTCCACCTCGGTCCTCCAGGGGGCGGCGTCCTAGAAGGTTCATGAATCCCTCTGCCTTTCTGATGGCTCCTTTTAGGATCCATATTCAATGGTGTAGGACAAACAACATCCCCACCAGGCACTGGCCCCCGATTCTGGAGCCCACACCAGCCGGGGGCTTAGTTTATTCTGGGAAACAGGATGGAACAGAAGCGTTTGTAAGAGAGTGGTTAGGGACGGATCGGGGGCGGGGTGGTTATCCTGATTTGCTGGTGCTCCTCAGGAAGGTTCCAGACCAGGGGCTGTGAATCAGGGCCTCAGAACTAATACAGGTAGAATAAATACTTTTTGCTTTTTTTTTTTTTTCCTTAAACACGTTTAGATAGGATGGGAATGTTTTCCAGTGCTGGATGACCTGTTCAATGACATATTATCTCTTCCCTGGCATGGTACTTTATGGTTTTGGATATTTCTGTGAAAGTAGGGAATACCTGGATAATCAGTGAATTTCACCCATGTTCTTTTGTGTGTAATGGTGGTAACAGAGACTTCTTCAACAAGGAAGGCTGAGTCAGGGTCGATTTAGCCATGGGTTGGTCCAGGGTGCTTGCAGGCCTCTGAGAGGCAATGGGTGAAGGATGTGCAGCTGTGAGCCTTTCCTGGCTCAGGCTGGCCATGGTCTTGGCCTCAGGGCACCGTGCTTGGAGCTGGTGACCTTCGATTGCATGATATGCACCCCGAGTACTTTGGAGCATTCTCCCCACATCTGCATGCTCACTCATTTATAGGTGATCTATAAATCACTCTATTCATGTAATTTATAAAACATATACAAAAACATAAATTTAAAATGATGAGATATGCTCAGACGGGAATAAAAATGAATTTCTTCAACCCAATAAACAGTATCTACAAAAGACCCACAGCCAACACCACGTGAAATGGGGAAAGGCTTGGCCCGTTTGCTGAGACCAGGACCGGGGCAAGGATGTTGGCTCTCACCAGTGCTGATGGTTTTACTCAACCTTGCAGTGAAGGTTCCAGATAAAATGATTGACCCCTAAGAATAAAGTGTAGAAGCAAATCTTTGTGCTCTTGTTTTAGGCAATGATTCATTAGCTAGAACACTAAAGGCATGTCACAAAAGGAGAAAATAGATAAATTGGGCTTTATCAGAATCAAAAAGTTTTGTACTTCAAAGGACACCATTGAGAAAATGAAAAGACAACCCACAGAATGGGAGAAAATGTTTGTGAATCATATATCTGATGAGACACTGATAAGACATTCTCCTATATCTGATAATGGTATGATATATGTGAACACATAATAACATGTTATAACTCAGCAGTAAGTAGGCCCAAATAAAAATAGGCCAAGGATTAGAATAGATATTTCTCCAAAGGAGATAGAAATGGCAAATGGTACATTAGCAGATGCTCAATATCATTAATACTTAGAGAAATTAAAATCAAAACTAGAGTGAGACCCCATTTCACACCCACTAGGATGGCTATAATCAGAAAGACAGATAATAACAAGTGTTGACAAGGATGTGGAGAAACTGGAACCCTCATACATTTCTGGTGGGATTAAAAATAATGCAACCAGCTTGGAAGTTTCTCAAAATGTTAAACACATTTTAACTAAGCAAATCTACTGCCAAGTATATACCCAAGAGAAATAAAAACATATATCCACATAAAACCATGTATTCAAATGTTCACAGAGGCATTATGCATAACAGACAAAAAGTAGAAATGACCCAGATGTTGGATGGATCAACTGACAAATGGATAAATGAGATTCTGGACAGCCACACAATGGAATATTACTCAGCCATAAAAAGAAATGAAGTTCTGACATAGGCCACACCCTGAAGGCACCAAACTCAGTGAGAGAAGCCAGACACAAATGTTCACTTACAGGTGATTCTATTTACATGAAATGTCCAGAATAGGCAAATCATAGAGACAGAAAGATCAGTGGTTGCCAGGGGCCAGGGGAGGGGAAAATGCTAACAGGTTTGTTCTGAGGTCAGAAAAATGTTCCAAAATTCCTATCCAAAGATAAGAATGATGGTTTCAGAACACTGTTAATATAGTAAAGATCTTTGAATTGTATATTTTAAAGGGTGAATTTTATGGTATCTGATTTATATCTTAATAAAGTTGTTATAAAAATACTGAGATCAAAGTAAAAGTTCTAGATTTCCTTCCTTTACCTCAATGAATCATCTACATACCCCACACTTTGAAGACTTTAACACACTACACTAGTGAATTCTGGCCCCACGCATTTGGAATTATTCAGAGAGCTTTTAACGTTTTTCAGAGATTGCCTTTCCCATGGTATGGTGGTGGTTATTTGGGCAGTTTGGGAAGTTTCCAGAAAAGATACTTCTGCAGTCGTCAGGTCGGCTACAACACTTGGCTTTGGCTGACAGGGCTCAGCGTGCCAGCTGCCATTTTCCCTAGTCATATGCATCTGAAGAACTCAAAATCTGAAATCTGCAGAGCAGGCAAGAATGGACACACTTGCTGGGTGGGGTGGCTCACGCCTGTAATCCCAGCATTTTGGGAAGCTGAAGCAGGCGGATTGCCTGAGTCCAGGAATTTGAGAGTGGCCTGGGCAACATAATGAGACCTTATCTCCACAAAAAATTAAAAAATTAGCCAGGTACGGTGGTGCACATCTGCAGTCCCAGCTACTTGGGGGCTGAACAGGGAGCTTTGCTTGAGCCTGGGAGGTTGAGCTGTGATTGCACTACTGCCTTTCCAGTCTGGGTGACAGAGTGAGACCTTGTCTCAGGAAAAAAAAAAAAAAAAAGAAAAGAGTGGATACACTGACTAGCATTACCTTTTTTTTTTGTTGTTGCCATCTGACAGGTGTTAAATATCTTTTGTTGAATAAAAATATTATAATAAAGAATGGCATATTTTTGATATTTTGACTTGAGAATTCAAAGGACTTCCAGACAGCACAGCATGTTGGCCCCCTGAATTCCCCACCTGCAGGACTGGAGACTTCCAATGTCCCTCCCACTCTAAGTTGTAATTCTGGTTCTGTGATGGCGTCTGTCCAATACAGACACAACTACTGGTTAATTTGGTTAATTCGGAAAAGATATATAAATATATTTGAGAAAAAAACCCAAAGCTTCATGTGATTTGTTTAACAAAATTGTCTGATTCATTAAGTCGTAAGAATTTCTCTGATTACATTGGAAGCAGAGTCACTGTTTTCCCTTTCTCCAGATTTTGAGTTGTTCAGGTTTCCCCGTCCCTGCAATCATGGGAGAGACACTTACGTTGACAGTGTCAGATCCAGCGACCCGACAGCCTTCATCTGTGAGCCCGGATCCCTGGCTCCAGCCCTCTCCTGCTCCAATTGCAAGTGGCCATCTCAGAACACACGTCCCTCAGCTCATTAGAGAAAAGTGCTTGATCCGTTTCTTATTCAATGGCCAGGCTCATTACACGTGCCCCAGACTTGGCTGAGTTGACTCGATTTCTAGCAGCTTTTCTCCCGGTTTTGATTGACTTTGACCCCGTAATTGCTGAGTTTGGAGGCATCTGATGTCGTACAATCTTTAGCCACCTAGTGATGCTTTGCTGGGAAGAAACTGTGGTCAACGTGTGCCGGGCCTGGCATGCTTGTCTTCCATGGCCCTATGAGCTGGGTGCCCTTACCATCTAAATTTTATGGAGCAGAGTGTGCCACGTGCTGAAAGAAGGCTTCAAAAGGAAAGCCAGGGTTCAGATCCTGAGTTGGGCTCCCAGGTCGAGAGCCTCAACCACTGTGCGAAACTGCCTCTCTGTGCTCCTGTGGGCCGTGCTTAGTTTTGAGGGTATTTTTAAGTCTTTAAAGATAATTTTCCTTACACTTCAGCAAATTTTCTTTCTCATCATATTAATACATGATACTTGTAATATGTAAAGTGTGTCTGTGTAACAGAAAATTTTATACGGGAAAAAAAGCATGCAGAAAGGAAGCTGGGGAAAGAGACGATGATGATTTATCACTCACAGACCTCAAAGCCCAATAAAGTTAAAGGGAAGCATCAGCCCATGAGCTATTATCTGCAGGGCCAACGGTGAGGAGGAGCTGTGTCACGTGGGCCAGTTCTACCCCGGGCCCACGGTGAGGAGGAGCTGTGTCACGTGGGCCAGTTCTACCCCGGGCCCACGGTGAAGAGGAGATGTGTCACGTGGGCCAGTTCTACCCCGGGCCCACGGTGAGGAGGAGCTGTGTCAGGTGGGCTGTCTCTGCCCTCGGTTCTGCTCCATCCTACTCACCTTTAATGCCATGGGGATGCTAATTCCTAGCGACAAAAAGGCAGCCCAAACCTAAAACACAATTCCTGCTTTCTTTGCTATCCAGATGGATGAAATGAAAACCTCTCAAAGAAAACAGACCTCAAGCACTCCAATGGTCTTTTTACAAATGCCCATAGCCCCATTATAGACATGCTCACACTGCAGGTTACTCAGACAGGCTGGAACAATTAGACTGGACACACAATGAAGGTTATTTCTGCCAAGGTGTGTCTTTAACTTTTTGGGTAGGCAGGGGCCATGGCAAGATGCAGACTCATGGGCAGAAGCTGGAGGCTGCCTGGCAGAGCAACAGGGCAGCAGGAAACGAGGAAGAAGGGGCAAGTGGCCCAGGTGGGTGTTTAGTGATCTCCAGAAAGTGGAATAAATAATTTGTTAAATAATGACATGTCATATGGAAGAGGCCATGGCTTTTGGTCAAATGCATTTGAAAATATTTTATCGAATGCCCTGCTTGCTGTGACGGTCAAATGCCACTAGCAGCGATGTCTAAAGCTGTCTTTGCGAGCCTCATGGATCCATCACTACACTTTCCAAAGAGAAATGTGCTTCCAGAGAGTAGGAATATTTCTCTGCACGTGGGGGAACACACAGGTGCATGTGTTTGTGTATGTAATACATTTATAGCTTTGCATGTTTATATATGTGTATATATAAATGCATTTATTATCATTCAAATCTGCAAATCTGGCTACTCACATATTGGTTCCTTGGTCAAGATTTATAACCTTAATAGATGAATCTTTAAGATTGCAAGGTCAATTATTTTCTATGTTATTTGAAGCTTTCTTTTTATAAATAAAGTTTCTTTAAGAAGTCAACAATATTTGTATAGAGTTAAAATAAGCCTCTTATTTTAATGTTTGATTTTTTAAAGGGTGTGTACCTTTTTTGTGAAGCACCTCTGTGTAGCTGTGCCGTTGCTGCAAAGGGTCCTCATTTCTGGGACTGGAGGTGGTCCTCAGTCCTCAGTGCTTTGACAAAATCCTGAGTGCATCTCCAGAGTAGCTCCAGAAGATGGATTGCCATTATTTGTCCTCATTTAAAACTCTTCTCAGAGCTTAATTCTAAAATTTTATCATGCCTAAAAATCATTTGGGGCTCTTGTTAAAAGTGCGGAACTCAAAGTATAATTAAAAAAAAAATGCAGCCCAAGATAGTATGGTTTGGTAGCTCTGGGGTAAGTGCCCAGGAGCTACATTTTAAACATGACACCCAGCCAAGTCTTATGTGTGGCTGGGTCACAATTCAGACTGTGAGGTCTTCTCAATGGCATGGGCTTTATCTTACTTGTCTTTGTGTGTTCCAGCCACCTGTGCACTACCTGGCATAGATAATACTCATTGAAGATGTCTGTGAGATGAATGGATGGATGGAGGAAAGGAAGGATGGAAGGAGGGATGGAGGGTGGGAGGGATGGATAGAAGGATGGAGGAAGGAATGGAGGAAGGGATGGAAGAAGGAATGGAGGGAGATATGCAGGGATGGAAGGAGGGTTGGAAGGAGTGATGAAGGGAGGGATGGAACGAAGGATGAAGAAGGGATGGAAGGAGGGATGAAGGGAGGGATGGAATGAGGGATGAAGAAGGGATGGAAGGAGGGATAAAGGGAAGGATGGAAGGAGAGATGAAGGGAGGGATCGAAGGAGGGATGAAGGGAAAAAGGATAGAGGGGTGGATGAAGGAAGTGATGGAGGGAAGGATGGATGGAGAAACAGAGAGAGGGAGGGATGGGTAAACAGGGAAGGGGGATGGGGTGAAAGAATGGGGGAAGGGTAGAAGGACAGATGGACAGATGGATGGATGGAGGGTTAGAGGAATGAAAGGACAGAGAGAGGGTGAAAAGACAGATGAGGGATGGAAACCAGTCTCCTTGTAGGTAGGACTGACCGCTTGCAAGCCACTGGTTGAGCTATTAAAAACTCTGGCAGTCATTTATGCCTTTTCTAAAACCTGAGAAACATTTTGATTATGTCTTAAATAAGAATAAGTGAGTCCTACCCAAGTGGGAAATACTCTGTCACTTTTCTCCGATTTCAAAAGTCATCCAAGCAGAATGCACACACGCCGATTACCCCAGTGTTTCTGCACCAGCTCACTGCCGGGCTCATCCTGCTTGGCGCACGCGCATTGGAGACGCCTGCGTTGCAGACACGCGGCAATCCCCGGGTCTTCACACTGAAGCTGGATCTGAATAGTGCTAAATGGGTCTTCACATTTGGCTTCGGCGCTTAATTTGACCATTCATAGCATGTTTTCACATTTCTTCACGACAAATGTAAACATAATTAGCTCTTATTCAAAAATAATTTGTTGTAGAATGCAGTGATTTCCTCCATTTTAAGAAACTTTAATATGCAAACGTTCGAATTCATGGAGTGCAGAAATTCAGCGTCTATTCCTCTCACCGTGATTCTCGGCTTTGGGCTTCACTGAGGGAGGGCTACAGACAATGGGATCCTGTAATGCATTTAAGACGTTACCCACTTGGCAATAGTTGGATGACTCTTTAAGGAATGTAGTAACACCTCCATTAAAGCAATTATCTTGTTATTGTGTGGCTATTTTCATATCTGTTTCTCTGGTTCACTGTTTCTTAATACATTTTCTCCTGTTTATCTTTGTTTCCTCAGTATCTTAAATATCCGGTGCCTACTTAATGCTGTAAGCATTTAAAGGATATTCTCACACATCTCTATATCTCTCAACACTTCTAAAGGAAGCATCACGGGAAGCCCACCCCCTATATTTATGAAATGAACATCCTTACAGACAGGCAGATCATCCCGTATTCTGATGTACGAGTACTGCATAGCCGAGGGAGGACAATGAAGGGTTTAAAGGCTCCTTGGATATTTCTTTATATTATAAAATAAGAATGACCTTTGCAACTCTACCTAGGTTTGGCTGCTTGTGAATTACGAGGGGTTCCTCAAGGAACAGACATTTCTTAGAGCCTCCTCACCCTCAGAAGACCACAGAACTTCTCTGCAGAAACCACTACACTTTCTCGGTCCGCTGAGGACTCCCTGTGTCAGGTGAAGTTTTATTATTGTCCTTAGCATTGAAAGAATTGCTTGCAGGATGTTTCAGCTCATTTCTTTCCGTCTTCACCTGGGATTCTCGGCGGAGGTAACCTTTACGGTGGACGTGTGGCCTTCCCTGCTGCTTTAATTCCTGTCTCTCCTCTACTCACCCATCTAAACAGACTACACAGCCCTGCCACAGATAATGACTCCAGACAGCTAAAAATCAACAGACAGGAGATTAACGGACTGGGTTATTTTATAACTAATCCAAATAATTATTTTTCCCTTTTTAATTTAAGGATCTGTGTGTGTGTGTGTTAGATATAACCAAGAATGAACTTTTCCAAAGGTCACTTAATTACTAGGGGAAGAGAACAGAAAGTGGTCCAGACAGTGTGTGTTTGTAAGAAGCAGGAAGTGGTCCAGACAGTGCGTGTTTATAATAAGCATGTGATGTGTGTGTCTGTACTTGTCACCAAATTAAAATTTTAGGCCAAATAATCAAGTATTAGGAAAGGTAAAATACCCAGAGTGATTCTCACTTAGGATCTGGACTCTCACGCAAGCTCTGGTGGCACACCGGCTTGGATTACAGTCAGAGAAGGTGCACACTTGCCTGACGTGGCAGGCTGGGCTCGGCTGCCACAAGCGCTGGGCATCCCGCAGAGTGGTCCGACTTTTCTGAGCTGTTGGTGTCAGTGATGCCATTGAAACACTCAAGAAATGAGCTCAAACATCCTGCGAACAATTCTTCCATGGTCAGGAGTATAATAAAACTTCACTTGACACAGGGAGACCTCAGCAGACTGGGAAAGTGTACTCTTTTCAGTACAGAAGTTTTGTGGTCTTCTGAGGTATGAGGAGCACGCACCGGAGTTACCCATCCCTCTCCCTGAGGCTTCGTTATCACCTCAACTTTAACTTGGGGCTGCAGCTCAGGGATTAGAATGAAATTTCTGATACCCATTGTTTCATTTAGGCCACTCCAATTATTGATACGAACTTACTATATTGATTTTATTGCCTTTAATTCCCATTTCAAGTACCAGGAGAAGTTAAGGAAGTGCATCATAAAATCTTTAAGATAATTGGTCAGACTATAAAAAGGGAGTGTTCTCAATTCAAAAAGAGGAGAAGCCATAGGATTTGCTTCCCAGGTCTTGGTCCAGCCCAGCCTTCTTCACATCCCGCACTTGCCCAACGCCCTGCCAAAGTTGTGTCGTCACCTGGGACTAACACTTGCTTGTCTTGGCATCATTTAATACGGCCATGGTACTTTGCAAAATGGAGTAGAATCATTGGAGTAAATCATCGCGGCTTGAAAGAAAAGCATCTATTTTACATGAGAAGCATTCACTGAAGCAAGTCCCTGTGGAAGGAACTTTGAGGAAGAACCACATTGCCCAAACTCTACAGACATTTCATTAAAAATAGAGAGTCTCTTAAGGAAAGTGGCAGGCGTTTCTCCTTTTATTCATGCTGCTGACTGATAAGTGCTTAACCAAACAGGGCATCAGAGCTTCAGCCCAAATGCTTCAATTCACTCAATCAAAAGCTCAGTTGAGCTGGGCTCACAGTTTCAGGGGACTGTTCCCAGTTCACTGCTGCTGGTCCCTAATAACTACATTGCAGATAAACTTCATTTTGAAACCATTTTTCCCCATTTCCAATTTCTCTTCTTCAGATCCCTGCCATATAAAATGCTCAGTTTAACTATTTCCTCAAAAAACAAACAAACAAACAAAACCACAAAAGCAAAAACAATCCTGTATAGGCAAAATGCTGAAACAAGAAAACCTGGTCTCCTGGTCAAGTGAAGTGTTGTCTAGAATGATGCAGGGTTTTCAAATGGCATGCTTTCTCTATTCAGGATGGCCTCAAACAAGGACCAGCTAGCTCTCAATTAGGCAATTTCTGTCTGTTTTGTAAATTAATCTAAAACATGAATGGCAATGGTGGCCCCTACCAGAGCCAGCTCACAGCCCCAGCTTTAGGTTGCCCCTGACATTTTGGCATGGTGGATAGAGAAGTGGAGGAAGGATTTCTAGGCTGAAAGAAGACAAATCTGCCCCCTCTTCTCCACCAGCGACCAGGTTCCAGTCTCTGGAAACAGGACGGTGGGTGGGCTGTCTGCTTCCTTGAATGGGCTGAAGGTCAGGGTGGCTGTGAGCTCACTTACTCCAATGTCTGTTTCATTCCCAGCAGCCTGGACCTTGAGGGATGATCTTCCCAACTTATCTCCACTTTCCAACACCAGCAGTCTCTGCTGGGTCTTACACTGTGCATTGAAAGTATCACTTCTCTTGAGATGCTTTCTTCATTTCAGTTGCATAGGATGTATCTTTCTAAGTTTCTGTCAGTATTTCCTGTCTGTTGGGTTTCTCCTATCTGGACCCCACACTAGCTGGGTTGCACGGCCAAGCCCTGGGCTTAGTGGAGCTGTCTTCCTGCCACTCTTGCAGCTGAGCATGGACCCCACAGCCCAGCATAGCCTCTCCTCAGGCTAACCCTGCCCCGTTGAAAATGTGGGTTAAATCTGCAGTTTTCAGAGCTGGCAGCATGGTGACCATAATTCACACATGGCTAAGCTCATCCTGCACCTTGCATTGACCCCAAGTCTATGGGACTAAGGAGAAGTCATCTTTTTTTGGGTCCCATTTCTGCTGACTGCACTTTTACATGGAGGAGTCACTCAGAGCCTTTGATTCATTCATGTAACAGGTTGTGAGGAGGTGGAGACAAACTCTGGCTGTATTTTTACTGTTTTCACTTTCATCTTGCCTCTCACATCCCTACATTTGCTCTGATTACAAAAGGGATTAAAAACACACAAACAAAATCAAACAACACCAAACACAGCAGAAATATCAACCCATCCAGGCTGCAGTGGATTCTTGCCAAATTCTGAAAATTCCCCAAGTCAACACTTCCATTAGAAAAGAGATTTTCTGGCCATGAAAAGTTGAGCAGCGGTGATCCACAGCGGGAGCAGGTGTGGGGCTGCTTCAGCCCCTGCTCTCTGAAGCCCTACTGGGAGCTCAGAGGATGAAGAAACATCTAGCAATGGCAGGTGCCAGCCCACCTGTGACCAAGTGCAGATTTTCAACAGGAATGCATTCCCAACAGTACAACATAGAAGGTTTGGAATAACTGCTTTTGATAGAAGTTTTGATGGTTTTGAAGTTACTCTCACAGCAGCACTCTGGCATTCTGGCTTGGAGTCTGCACAGTGGCAGGGGTGGGCTAAAAGCTGGGGGTGGGCAGTGGAGAGGGAACACGTCACACCTGTGATTATCGACCTTCTGGTGTGCTGTGGCTCCAGACAGCAGAGAGCCACGTGGGTCTGGAATTCAGTCAGCGTTCACCAGAGAACCAGCTGCCCCGAAGCAGTGATTTCCTGCAGGCAGAATGGGGCTCTTTGTGATGATCTCTTTTTCCTGAGCTACTTTCACCTCCTCACTGTTCTTTCTGATGTGTGCACCCCAGGCTCATGGATCACGGTATTGCTACGTGTTACTTTCAGCCAGGTTTTGTCCTGAATTTAGTCAGAGCTAAGCTGCAGCTGTGCTGGAAGGTGTGGTTAACTGGCAGTTGCCACATCTTAGGGTGTCCCATCCTCTTGCTCACTCTCACAGATGGGCAGTTAAGGTGAAGACAGTGAGAGCCAAATCCAGCTTTTCATGAATTTTTAACCCTCTGCCTAGATGTCCCATTTCATCATTAAAACAACCCTGCAATGTATCCCGTTCCTCAGCTTCCCCACACCATGGAGGAAGCTGATATAAGTCCCTCAAATACACACATGACCCCACAGAACCAGGACTGAGGCCCACATGTCTTGACTCCAAGGCCCTACCCTACCACAGTGCACGCCACTTGGTTGTCTGTTCACATTAAACATCCTGGCAACAAAAAACATTTGGGGAACGGTGACTCCCCACCTCTGTAGTCTTCTCCAGGTGGGCTGTTCCTAGGGAGGAGGAGGAGTTTTGGGAAGCTGGTCTTTCCCTGTTTCCTCCTCTTGGAGATTGCAGACTCACAGGAGGCGAGTAACCCTCGGACATTCTCGGACATGGGCGGCCTGGGGGTGGAAAGTCTCCAGCCTCATCCAGCCTTGCCTGTGATGGGCTAGCCCTGATGTCGGCGGCGCTCTGGCTCTGAGTTAGGAAGACCATCGCCCCGTGTTCAGCCACCTCCCCTGCGTCTTTGTCCACCTGACTGTATCTCAATGGGGTGGCAAGCTGGTTAGGAAAAGAGGTGTTTTGCCATCTTCAGTCCTCATATTGTCTTTCACATGTATTACTCTTTTTAGTTAGTCCTTGTTTTGAACAAACAGAAGGTCTCCTCCCTAAGTCTTAAAAACAAGAGCTTTGTTTGTGGATCACATAAGAAAGTGAGCTCCAAATTGAGGAATGGCCAAAACTATGAGTTGGAGAAAAAATGTGAGAAAAATACTGGAACTTCAACTTAAGAGAATTGTATGATTAAAAAATGCTTTTGCAGACTCAAGAGCAGGGTGTGGTCATGGCCTGCTGGTTCCCAACACAAGGAGAAAGAATAAAAGGCAGATCTTGGGTGAAGAGAAATGAAGTCTCTTTTTCAAGTTAGTCAGGGCTTTTCTTACACAGGAAGTCACAGCAAGCCTGTACATGAAAACCAGGTTTTCAAACAACCCCATACAAAAGTGGACAAAGGACATGAACAGACACTTCTCAAAAGAAGACATCCATGTAGCCAATAAGCATATGAAAAAAAGGTTAACATCCCTGATCATTAGAGAAATGCAAATCAAAACCACCGTGAGATACCATCTGACACCACTCAGAATGGCTAGTACTAAAAAGTCACAAAATAACAGATGCTGGCGAGGTTGTGGAGAAAAAAGAACAGAATGTAAATTAGCTCAGTGGCAATGAGCTAGTGGGAATGTAAATTAGCTCAGCCGTTGTGGAAAGCAATTTGGCAACTTCTCAAAGAACTTAGAACTACCATCTGACCCTGGGATGTGGTTTCCAGGGTGAGAGGTTGGGGGGCCTCTGTGTTGCCTCTGAGCCCACAGGTCTTGCTGCTGCTGCTGCCACTCCTGGGCTGCCAGGTTATGCCCAGGCCCTGGTGCCTGTGACTGTTGCTGGCCTGGGCAGTGCTTGCTCCCTGCGGGGTTGGCCCAGACTGTCCAGAGAGGGTGGTGCTCTGGGGTGCTCAGCCGGGTGGTGCCTCCCTGCCACTGCCTCCATCTGAGGCCATCCCTGCAGCTCTGCCCCACCCCCTGTGCCCTGCTCTCTGCTTCCCCCACCCCCTGTGCCCTGCTCTCCTCCTCCCACCCCCTCTGCTCTGTCTGCTGTTTCCAAGGGAACCTGAGCTGACATAGGAGAAGCAGAATTCAGGGCTGTGAAGGCCCCAAGAGGGGGTCCAGGTCCCAAATGCTGGCTTCAGCCTCCATCTGAGAACCCTGAGACTGTGTGAAGGTGGCCGGGCTGCTCCTGAGGCCAACGCTGGGAGCTGAGTGCCCATGCACCCCAGGGCTGTCCCCTCAGAGAGCCCAGCACCCATCTGCATCAGCTCCTGGGGCTCACGGGAGGCACAGGCAGGTGTGCAAGCGACAGTGGCCCAGGAAGTCACCCAGGTGCTGCGAGAACAACAGAAAGAGGCCTGTGTGAGAATGGGCCAAAGAGAAAGGGCTCAGGGGACAGGGCTTTCCTGGGTGTCCTTGGGGTGGGGAAGGCGGCACCCCATGTGCTCTCTCACGTCCTCTCTCCTCTCTTGGATGCACCTCTTTTCTTTCTCCAGCTCATTTAAACGTTGGCTTTTCCCAGTTACTATCTCCTTTAGCTGTCTCTGTCCTTTTTGGTGTAACAATGAATCCCAAAGGAAGGGGGCTCCTAATGGAGCCTGATGTCCACACCAGGGAGGCTGAAGTTTCTCTGCTTACAGAGCCACCTTCCCATGGGGAGCAATGCCCCTGTGGTCTCTGAGCTCCATGGAGGTGCCCCAGGCAGCACCAGCCCAGGAGGGTGGTGGAGCCCCTGCACCATGACCCACTCCAGCTTGCACCTCCCTGAGGGCTCCCATGAGACTCCTGTGCATTCAGGGGTCTCTGACTGCTGGGACATGATGCCCAGGTGGGTGTCCCTCCTGTGACTGCCCACCTCCCCAACACAGTCGACTCTGCAGTCTTTCAAAGCCCATCAACTCTTCCCTGCCAGTCAGCCCACCGTGGTTTCTCCCTGTTTGGAACTAATAACAAACACTTTTTGTGTACTCTTGCTGTACTAAATCTCAGACCTCTATTTTAATTAACAGTGTTCTGTGTCCTCCATTAGCCTAAAGTCCTTGGGGGCTGGGAGGATGGGGCAGACCGGAGTCCTGAGGATGAGCCCCACGCCCACCAAGCTGAGCCCACCTGTCTGCAACTGTTCGCTTTGCTCCACCCTGAGCGACTAGACTGGGCACAGGACTCAGGTCTCCGGAGACTCAATGTCCTCCTCTGTAAAATGGACCTAAAATTTGTAAATGAGGATTACTGTGCATGTGAAGCACTTAGATTAATGTGTGACCCAGATTAAGTGCCTGGGCAATGTGAGCTGCTAATGGCACTATTGTCATCATCAGCAATCACGCCCGTGAAATACAGACAAACGGTGAAGCTTGGCTCACAGGCCCTGCTTAACTAGTGAACAGTCATATTAACCACATCAGAAAATTCCAAACATGGTATTGGGAGCCTATAGGCTTAAATACATATCAGTTACATCTTAGAATTACGCATTTATACAATTTCACCTAACATGTTTCAGTAGAAAGCAGGGTGGCAGAAGCTACTATATAAATGTGTCTTGCACACTGCATACATTGCATGAACATATGTTGTACTTGCATGTACATTGCATAAGGCATGCTGTACATTGTATATACATTGTGTAAACATATATCACAACTGCATATACATTGTATACATATGTTATGGAAATATATGGCATATGTTGCATATACATTGTACATATGGATACTGTGGAAATATATAACATACATTGTACTTACATTGTATAAATGCATAAATGTATTGTTAAACATCTGCAAAGCCTCTAGTGCCTCATGAAGGAGAGATTTTATGAAAGTTTTTTTTAATGTGTAAAGGAAATTAGTGACCTCTAGCTCTTGTTCTGGCTGTCAGCACCTCTTTCACAGACCCAGGACATGAAGAAAGCCAGAAGGTTTAGGGATAGCTGGATCTGCAGGACAGTGTTTTTCCTTCCCTAAAAGAGCAGCTTGCCTTCCTGCGTGGACCACAGGATGGTGTCTGTGGCCACAAAACCCAGAAGTGGAGGTGCTGAGAGAAAGCAGCTGCTGGGATCATTCCTGCTTCAAAGCAGGTGACTGAAGAGAGATGTAGGTTTTGTGATTTTATCATTTTTTATGATGATGCCTCCAGGTAGCGCATATTTATATCCTGACGTAGTCTTGTTCTAACTTCTGAGTACCCAATTAATCTAGAGGAATCTGGAGTTGGCTGCAGATGAGGAGGCTTTGCACTGGGCCAGTCAGGTGCACCCTAGCAGGCGCTGCCCCTAGCAGCTGATACTGACAAAGCCTGGCCTGCAAACCCCCTGCCGGCACCGTAAACCTTCCATGTTTAGATCTGGTATGAGTTCTAAGGAACCTGATAAATGTCTGCTTTTGTCAGTCTGGTTAACTCTGAAGGGTTAGATGAATCTGATTCTGAGAAACACTCCTGGGTGCAGGAAATAGTGAAAATTAGATACACAGAAGCCACACCTGTGATTTTAATCTTTATGAGACTATCCTGCTTCTGAATTTCCTCTTTCAAAATCCAGACAGCACACAAGCCTGTAGTACGTCATCTTTACTACCGGAGAGTGACTTCATGTGTTTATAAGGAAGCTGATATTGTGAATCCCAAGCAGCACAACGATCAACCTTAAAGAAACACTACTCAGGTCTCTGAGGGACTTTTGGGAGGCTCTGCTTCCTGAGAGCTGTCCCAGCAGGACAGAGAGACTCTTCCCACAGCGGCCCTGTCATTCCAGGCTGAGGCTGTGAGCATCACCATGACAGGCTCTGTGTGCACTGCTTCTCGGGAGTGCGGGGCTTTGACCACCTGACAAGCTGGAAGTGGAGACCGCTGACCTCCCTCTAGAACCCACTGGGTCTTTGCAGTAGGCTCCTCAGTGGTGTCTAAGCATGCTACTCAAATGACTTGTCATCCAAATGATTCACATGCACTATCATCACAGTGGAAACTTTTTTTCATTGACTATTACTTAAAGGAGAGAATTCCCTCCAGGATGGTTCTGAAGCTTTGCTAGAAGGAGTTGACCTTTGGTGGAGAGCACTGAGCAGACGCACAACACCTTTGCTGGCTTCTCTGGAAACACCAAATGGATCCAGAGGTGGGTTTGTTGTCCTGTACGTGGAAGCCAGCCCTGCATGGGGTGAGCTGGGACTGTGGGCAGAGAACTCCACGCACTGGGGCCGGCCCCCAAGTGTAGGAACTGCCTCCTTCCTGCAGACGGTGCTGCTTCCAGACTACCTGGACGGACTCCGGCAGGGTGGTCTCTCCCGCTAGAGGTAGGCCTGCCCTTTTCTGAGTGTGGGACACAGCCCAGGAAAATGCACAGCTTGCCCTCCAGACACAGGTGCTAATAGGGCTATCAGACGAGGGCCAGGGGCTCAGGGCCTTTAGGAACTTCAGCTCCAGAGCCGCCATGCGGTGGGACCAAGGGTCTGCGTGAACAGGAAGCAAGCTGTGTAGACAGGGGTCCATGAAGTAGAGACGGGGGTTGGGAGGGAGATGGGGGCAGAGCAAAGAGGAAAAGCCACATTTACAGCAATTTCTGAAATCTTTTCATTTCTTTCCCCTGAATCACATCCAGAATAGAATTTGAATTTAATAAACTGCTGAAGGTTCCTGGCCCTGAGTCCCACTGTCCTCCCAGCCCCCCACAGCTGTGGGTGCCTGTGGGGAGGGGTGGGAGGGAGGGGAATGGTTTCCTGGGACGCGGCGTGCAGAGCACTGATGAATGGCCCGAAACCCTCGCGCTGCTCTGTGCCCTTCATCATCCAGTCGGGGTGGTTAGGGACTGTCAGAGAAAAGTAATTTAGCGGCCATGGCTCTAACTGACGTGCTGCATTCTGGGTCAAACGACTACTACAAAGTCGTAGCACTGCCTGGTTTCTCCATCGTGAGCGCTCAGGGCTGACAACACGGAAGAAAAAGGCATTGCAGCCAGAATTCACTGACATCCTTCACATTTCACAGGAGTAGGACGCAGGACAGGGCAAGGGACGGGCGGAGGGATGTTTCCTGCTTAATAGATTCAACAGAAGAGTGCCAGATCCAGCTGGGTGAGCAACAGGGCCACACCCCAGACCATGGGTGCTGGGGCTTCTCAGAGAAGGGGGCAGGAGACCTGAGCCTGCCAAGGTCATGGGCAGCTTCAGGAGGGCTCTCTCCCAGCCCTCCCCCCACCCCCCACCTGGAGCTGCAGGGGTGAAGTGGCTTCCAGGATGGTCACTGGCAAGTTTAAGCTACAGAGAGTGGAGAAATGGTGAAAAGAGAAGAGAGAGGTCAATACATAAGAAGGAGGCGTAAGGAACACCGCCAGGCCTCAGTGCCCTTGTGAGGACATCGTGCCCAGGGACTTATGTGGAAGCCGTCCTTGCTGTCCACCGCCTTGTTTTTATTTAGGTTGTGTTTTTATTTGAGGGTGAGTTTGGATGGCAGGATTGGTAGAGACTGTGGTCTAAATCCCTCCAACCCACTCCTTAAAATGACCACTGGATGTTCCATAAGTACTTGAAAATGAATGAATGGCTCCCTGAGAGGCAGAAGGCAGAGGTGTGCCTTACCCCGCGCTGGCCAAGAGTCCAACAAGCACTGGCTGACAGGCGAATAAGTGAGCACTGGAACCCAGTCGCAATTCAAGATGGGGGCTCGGCCACACCGCATGTGGTCTGTGTCACCCTGTAGTCTCCCTGAGTGGCGTCTGAGGTTTGATGGGACCCTGCGTTCATGAAGAGATTTAGGATCTCCCAAGGCAAAATAACGGGTTCTATCCTAGGTGTTGCCATGTAAGGCTGGCAGCGATCACAGCCGTAACTTACAATTACTGCACACATACGACGGCCCCCGCATTGGGCTAAGTGCTTTTTAACTATGTGAAATGTTTCTTTCCTTGATGCCAAAATGAATAAAGATAATTTTCTGTATCTGCTACATTAGTGATGCCCACAAATAATTCTGAAAATGATAAGAGAAACGATAATTTGCATAAATCAGCCATTGCAAGATGTGGCAGGGTAAGATTGTTTTAAATGGCATCAGAATAGTTTCTGACAGATATAAGGCAGGAGAGTAGGGTCTGGAAGCCGGTTCACAATGACTTCCCAGAACTAAATCAAATGGAAAAACTTCAGCTGTGACAGGAAACGTCCTCGCCATTTATATAGGGCCTACCCCCAGTAACCAGTGGAAACCTCTAGAGGGTATTTAAACCCCAGAAACTTCTGTAAGGGCCTGAGTTCCTACCCTGTGGAGTGCTTTCATTTTCAAGCACTCTCTGCTTTCCTTGCTTCATTCTTTCCTTGCTTTGTGCGTTTGTTCAATTCTTTGTTGAAGACACCAAGAACGTGGACACCTTCAGCAGGTCACGCACAGAGCTAACACCGTTCTGGAAGGAGTGAAGGTAAATGCAGGGAAGAAGGACCGGCAGCTGTGCATGAAGGGACGGGGGTCCTGCCGGGCAGAGTGAGGCTCAGCCCCCCATTCGCGCTCTGGCTTCCTCTGCCTCCCAGCGCGATTCTCTCTTGGACCACGAACCCAGTCTGGGTCCCGCGGGGCTGCGTGGCCTCCCTGGCTGCACCCAGGCACAGGCCGCCGGCCCCAGGGGGACAGTTCACTGTTGCTCGGCCTTTTCCAGCCTCCTTGGTTGAAAACGCGACCCCAATCTTACCCGGCGCGACCATCCAACCCCACCGCGTAGAGACCCGGTCCCTAACCGGGCCTGGCACGGATCCGCCTTCCCCGCAGAGCGCGCCTCGGTGTGGACAGACGCGCCCCGGCCGCTCCCACCTTCAGCAGCTGCACCAGCGTCGCCCGCACCCGGCCTCGCCGTCTCCTCCCGGGCGGCTGCATCATCACCCTAAAAACCGCCGGCGCCACGAACTCTTCCGTCCCCTCGCCAGGGCCAGGGCAGGGTGGACATTCTCTCCCCTCCCGTCCCGCGCGGCCGCTCCTTCCCCGAGAAGCTGGACATCTGCTCCTCCCAGCGAAAGGCCGGGCTCCTCGCGCCCCCCGCGGCCCCCACATCCCCTGCGCCCCTCACCTGCGGCAGCGGCGTCCTCCTGGTCCTGCCGGGCGCGTGTCCCGGTAGCCGGATGTCGAAGAGCGCCTGCAGCGCGGCCTGCGCGGCCTGACCCCGGGCCAGCTTCTTGCTGCGCCCCGAGCCCTCGAACGTCCTGCCGTCCACGCTCACTGCCATCACGAAGCTCCGCGCGCGCGGCCGCTCGGCGGGTTCCGCCAGACACACGTAGCGCAGCCCGGCGCGCAGGCGGTTCAGCAGCACCACGGGGTTGCGCTCGCCCGGGGCCGGGCCCACCAGGTCTAGCGCGCGGCACAGCAGCCGCCGCCGCCCGTAGGCCGCCGAGAGCAGCGCGGCGTCCCCAGGGCGGCCTCCCGCGAGGCCGGGGCGCGGCGCCGGGGGCTCGAACTCGTGGAAGAGCGTGTCGGGGAAGTCGCCCTGGTCGGAGGTGAAGTCCGTGCCGGGGCCGGGGCCGCCGCCCATTGCCAGGTGCGCCTGGCAGGCGTTGGGGAACTGCACGAAGGACCTGAGCGCCAGTTCGGCCGCGCGCATCTTGGCCTTCTTCTTGGTGGGCCCGGTGCCCTCGAACGTGAGCCCGTTGACCTCCACGGCCACTGCGAAGACCGGGGCGTGCACCGGGCCCGTCTGCGACACCGTCCGGTACTGCAGGCCCGGCCTCAGCTCGTGCAGCTGCACCAGCGCGTTCTTGGGCGCCACCGACCACGACAGCTTCTTCCAGACCAGCTGCAGTTTGCACAGGCGGCCCCCGTTCCCCTCCTCCAGCGGCCGCTTCCTCTTCGCGCCAGGTGCGCCTGCCCGGGCCCGGTCCCCGGGGGGCAGCGGCCGCGCGGCCAGGTTGCCCACGTTGCGGTTCTCCTTCACCTCGGCGCTGCTGGTACCTGGAGGGAAGAACAGAGCGGTCAGACCCGGGGCCGGCAGGTGGTGGGAGCGGCAGACAGGCTTAGGGACTGCGCTGCACAGCCGGAATCGCCCCCCAGCGCCTTGGCCGCCCGCGCCCCCAGGCCAGGCCTGAGAAATGACCGTGGCCGCCAGAGGGAGTCGGGTAGGACGGAGCGAGCCCCTGGGCGCCGATGGCCCACGCGGAGCAGCGGGGTGGGGTCCTTGGCGGCGCTTGCTGAAGGCCTGTGGCGCGGAGCTGTCCTCCTCCCTGTTCTTAGTGCGGCTGTGCTGGCCCCAAACACGAAAGTGGCCCTGACTTTTTATGAGTTTTGGGCAAGGTCAAAAGTCAGAGAGGCCTTTCCTGAGGTGGTGTGGTCGAGTCTCCCCCTTCCCACTTGCTACGGGGACCTCCAGGCCCGGTACCCAATGCCCCCCTGCCCCCAGTACTGAGGCGCAGGGGGTCCATGCTTCTCGGTATCCAGCCCCAAAACTCTACTTCCTCATTCACAACCAGAGGCGAGACAGGTGGTGTCTCCTGAAACCTCCCAGGAGGGAACGGTGGGAGCGCACCCCGGTGAGGTACTGTGGTCTTGGTTGAGTCCCTGGCCTTTCCCCCAGACGCTGGGCACACCTATTTGGTAAATATGGTCAGTCCTCTGTATTCCTGAGTTCCCCATCTGTGGATTCAACTAACTACGGAGAGAAAATATTCGGGAAAAAAATGGATGAATCACTATGGAACGTATACAGACTTTGTCTTGCTATTATTCCCTCAACAATACAGTATAACAATGGTTTACATAGCGTTGGCATTGTATGAGGCATTATGAGTAATCCAGAGATGATTTATTTATTTATTTATTTTTTGAGACGGAGTTTTGGTCTTGTTACCCAGGCTGGAGTGCAATGGCGCGATCTCTGCTCACCGCAACCTCCGCCTCTTGGGTTCAAGCAATTCTCCTGCCTCAGCCTCCCGAGTAGCTGGGACTACAGGCGTGCGCCACCATGCCCAGATAATTTTTGTATTTTTAGTAGAGACGGGGTTTCACCTTGTTGACCAGGATGGTCTCGATCTCTTGACCTCGTGATCCACCCGCCTCGGCCTCCCAAAGTGCTAGGATTATAGGTGTGAGCCACCGCACCTGGCCCAGAGATGATTTAAATAAAGGCTTCCCAGGTATGGTGTTATTTACACATCGAAGGTTTGTGGCAACCCTGAGTTGAGTAACTCTGTCTGCGTCACTTATCCCACACCACTTACCCCCACCACGTGCTCACCTTATGCCTCTGTGTCACACTTTGGTAATTTTTTTTTTTTTGAGACATAATCTCACTCTGTTGCCCAGGCTGGAGTGCAGTGGTGCAATCTTGGCTCACTGCAACTTCTGCCTTCCAGGTTCAAGAGGTTCTCCTGCCTCAGCCTCCTGAGTAGCTAGAATTACAGCACGTGCCACCATGCCTGGATAATTTTTGTATTTTTGTAGAGATGGGGTTTTGCCATGTTGGCCAGGTTGGTCTTGAACTCCTGACCTCAGGTGATATACCCACCTCAGTTTCCCAAAGTGTCGGGATTACAGGCATGAGCTACCAAGCCTGGCCACATTTGGGCAATTCTCAAAATATTTCGAACTTTCCCATTATGATACTCGTTATGGTGTCCTCTGATGAGTGATCTTTGATGTTACCATGGTGACTGTCTTGGGGTGTCATGAACTGCACCTATTTAAGACGGCAAACATAGTAAGTGCTGTGTGTGTTCTCACTGCCCTACTGACAGGCCAGTCCTCCATCTCTCTCCCTCTGCTCAGGCCTCCCTTAGACGCCCCAGTAGTGAAACGAGGCCACTTAATGCTCCTGCTATGGCCCTGAAGTGTTTGGTGAAAGGAAGAGTCACTCTTCTCTCATTTTAAATCAGACATAGGGAGGAAGGCATGATGATAGCCCGGATGGGCCGGAAGCTGGTCCCTGGCAGGTACCCAGGCCACTCGCTTAGTTTCTGCCCCAGGGAGTCTTGCCACCTTCATCAGACAGGCAAACACTTTAAAAAAGCCTGTAATGTCCCAGTGTTTTCAGGGTACGTACCACGGATTGGTGGTCATGAGCACAAGTGCAGCTCCTTTGGAAAGCATTTTGGGAGCATTGGGTATGAATAAAGAAACACACACGTTACTCAGTAATTCTGCCCTTGGAGATGTATCCTAGAGAAACCTTCACACACTGAGGCAGAGCTGAACAACATGTTCACTGCAGCATACTTTCACAAAACTGAAAAGTTTGAAAGTTCCTATGGTTAGAGGAATGATGACTCATCAGTGAAATAACCACACTACAGAATAGTATATAGCAGCTTCATCTAATGGACTATATCTATATGCTTCAGTGTAGATGAGTCTCAAGAAATAGCATGCTAAAATTGACTTGCAAAATAACCCATAGGGTGGGATATGATTAATATAAGTTATAAGAACATCAACATTCCATATTCTTCACGCAATCATCCGTCTGTGACAAGGGTGCTGATGCGTGGGTAATAAAGATCCAGTCCAGCCTCCCCTGGGGAGTGCAGGAGGGAAGTGCAGTGAGCGGCCGGGGGCGGCTTCACCTGTGTCTGCAGTGCTTTATTTCTTTTGCAGAAAATGCTCTGAAGTCAATTGAGCAAAATCATCATTTGCTAGCTGGGGTGATGGATGCATTTGATGATGATTTAATTTTTCTGGACTGACCATCGTGGACCACTGTTTTCTGGCAAAGCTGTTCCATTAGGGAATCTCAGCCATGGATGGCCCCGTGACCTGCTGGGTCCATACTGCCCTCACGGTGAATGTGCTTCTGGAAGGTTCCATGCAGGTTTACTACAAAATACTCAGCAAATTACGGTAGTGAGCTGTGCCCTTCCCCTCCCTGAGGCCTGGCTCATGCATAACCTGGACTTTGCTGCTTCTCTGCCCTGGGGAGGGTATTAGTGTCTGATTTGCTCAGTAAGGAGGTTCCTCTACTGAGGTTGCAGAGTTTGTTAGTTGGTCAAGGTGCAGGTCAGTCCCAGGCATCTCAGATCAGCCTCATCTGTGCTGTTGCTGTAAAGCTGATTCTATGGAAACTGATTAGTTCCATCACTGTCTTGGCCTCTACACTATAACACCCTTTTCTGGGCTCTCTGGAAGAGGAAGATGAAGCTGAGCCCACAAGCCGCCCCTGACCGGATGGTGAGTTGTCCCTGGAGAGAACACAGAGGCTTCCCCTCGCTCATCAGCCTTGTCAGTGGGGAGAGGCTCTTGGGTGTGGATGAGTTTTTTCTCATTAAGAAAGTGGAAACCTGAGGCAATTTTTTAATTGCATTTTAGGTTTTGGGGTACATGTGAAGAACATGCAAGACTGTTGCATAGGTACACACATGGCAGTGTGATTTGCTGCTTTCCTCCCCATCACCTGTATCTGGTATTTCTCCCCATGCTATCCCTCTCCAACTCCCCACCCCCTGCTGTCCCTCCCCTTTTTCCCCCCGACAGACCCCAGTGTGTGATGTTCCCCTCCCTGTGTCCATGTGTTCTCATTGTTCAACACCCGCCTATGAGTGAGAACATGCGGTGTTTGATTTTCTGTTCTTGTGTCAGTTTGCTGAGAATGATGATTTCCAGATTCATCCATGTCCCTACAAAGGACACGAACTCATCGTTTTTGATGGCTACATAATATTCT
>PVKV010010186.1:25051-77088 GCA_004027835.1 Alouatta palliata
TCCAGGTCTTTGCTATTGTAAACTGTGCTGCAATGAACATTCGTGTGCATGTGTCCTTATAGTAGAACGATTTATAATCCTTTGGATATATACCCAGTAATGGGATTGCTGGGTCAAATGGAATTTCTATTTCTAGGTCCTTGAGGAATCGCCACACTGTCTTCCACAATGGTTGAACTAATTTACACTCCCACCAACAATGTAAAAGTGTTCCTATTTCTCCACATCCTCTCCAGTATCTGTTGTCTCCAGATTTTTTAATCCCCATTCTAACTGGCATGAGATGGTATCTCAATGTAGTTTTGATTTGCATTTCTCTAATGACCAGTGATGATGAGCATTTTTTCATATGTTTTTTGGCCAACTTGAGGCAATTTTTACAGCTAACCCACAGCTTGGAAATAGAGGTTGACTATGGCTGGATGTTGACACGTGGACCTGCTTTCCACGTGGCCTGAGAAGCAAGCAGGAATGAGACCTGGCTGGCCCAGCTCCACTCTCCCTGACCCACAACTTATGACACTGTTGTTGGAGAATAATAAAAACATACAATTTCAAAGGCACAAAAGACGCCTTTCAAAATCAGGTGTCTTTGTGAGGTATCCTGACATGGGAGAATGTTCTTTTCAGGTTGCACACTGCCTGCCTATTCGGCTTGGGGTGAAAATGTCTGTCTCTTGGCCTCAACTATCACTGCCACCAGGGTGCTCCTGCAAGAAGCCTGTAGGCTCTGCTTTGAAAGTGCTCTCTGTTTGCTAAAATCCTGTATCTCATTTGACTTTTCTTCATTTGACTTTTCTGAATTGTGAGGTGGTTCTGTTGTTTTCTCTGGCAATTGTGGCTAAAAACGTATTAGGTCTGGGGAGATAATTTTGTTCAAAATGTGGATCTGAGAGCTTGATAAGTCATAGGTGCGTGACATTCACTTACAGTTGATTGCAGTAGAAACAGTTGTTTTCCAAAGAGAAAGTGCTGAGGGCAAATGCTTTTGTTAATCATTATGCACTTTGTGTATACATGTAGCACTGAGCTCTGCTGTGGAGTGTGTTTCAGGCCGAGGGGTAGCAAATGCGATTAACCATGTCATTTTCCAAATTGAACTTAAAGAAGGAGCAAAAAACCAACATGATCAACCCCCTCACCCGATACCAGATTGCGTAGAAATTTGCTTGGTACTCTGTAATTTCTTACTGATTTCTCTCAAGGTGGGGATGGACAAGCCTGTCAGTGTGATTACAGGAGTTGCTGGATCTCCGATCGGAACCCACAGAGCAACGCTTTTCCTCTACCTGCATCGAATGCCTCTTCCTGACTCGATGTCCTATGACTGTCACAATTAAAGTCTTCCCCGGCATAAACCACGAATGTCAGATGGTGGTATGAGGGCCTCTTTCATAATAATCAATAATTTATAATAAAGGCATACTTCAGGGCCCTGCCCTGGACACACCAGCTGGGCCCTCTGGGGGTGATATCACCCAGTTAGGGTCTGGACTCCTCTCCACAGGCCCTGATTCCCATTTCCCCGCAGTGGCCTCTGCACGGAGCTGTGGGGTCTGGGGGCACAGTGGCTGCTCCAGGCTCTGCTCCATCGTCCAGGGTGTGTGACCCTGGGCATGTCATTCGGTCTGGCCAACTGATTTTTTAAGACAGAAAATGAAGATTTTAAAAATATTTGCCTTGTAAGGTTCTTAAAGGGACGAACGGAGGCAGCACATCTAATGGGCGAAGCGAGAGTCAGCCGTGGGGGAACATTGGACGCGTTTTTAGAACCCAGCAGGGAAATGGTGAGGCAGACACTTCTCACCCTACTCTACCCGTGCCTCACCCACCTTGCTTCTCTCTGTCCGGGCCCAGCTTCTCTCCCTGCTCATCTTTTTCCCTGCGCTTCTCTGTGCACTTTGAAGGAATTCCAGGGCACCTGGAAGAAGGGTTTCCAGGGCCTCACATCTGCGAGTCTTGAGCTGTGGCAGGGGGTCGTGTCTCCCGCCTTCAGCCTGTTTTGCTTCCTCAGAAGGGCTGAGAGCAGCATGAGCCCCTCCACACACAACGTCTCCTTCGCTCTGGTTGGCAAGGCAAGCATTCATTCTCACAAAACCCTCCAGAACCTACCAAGTCAGATAACAGTGCAGGTGCCTGAGGCAGACGAAGGGAAAAACAGGCTTCACCTTTTTGATGCCTTGGGCCCAGTGGGAGAAATCTTGACACTATGACCCTGTGACAGTCGTGGGGATGGTCTCATCCTGTGACCTGTGACCCTGTGACAGTCGTGGGACCTGGGCTGGGTGAGGGTGGGAGCTGAGCTTGCCCTGTGACCTGTGACCCTGTGACACTCACGGGGCTGGGCTGGGTGAGGATGGGAGCCGAGCTCGCCCTGTGACCTGTGACCCTGTGACACTCACGGGGCTGGGCTGGGTGAGGATGGGAGCCGAGCTTGCCCTGTGACCTGTGACCCCGTGATACTCACGGGGCTGGGCTGGGTGAGGATGGGAGCCGAGCTCGCCCTGTGATCCTGTGACCCTGTGACAGTCATGGGGCTGGGCTGGGTAGTGGTGAGAGCCAAGCTGGCCCTGTGACCCTGTGGCCCTGTGATAGTCCTGGGGCCAGGCTGGGCAAGGGTGGGAGCTGGCCCTCGGGGAATGGTACTCTGGGTTCTGAGGCTGCTGGAAAATGGAGGCGCTCAGGCCCACGTGCTGGCCCCTGCCAGCCTCTTGCTATAGCGACTGCATGTGAACCACTCACGGCTTTAACACTGATTTTACAAATTAATGTTTTCTTCCTTCTACACTGAAGGTATTGAATTATGTTACACTCCCCTCCCTGACCCAGGAAATTATTCTCATTTTTTTCTCCATGTAATTAACAGGCTTCTCATACTCAGTCATCATATATAACAACACAGAGACAAAAAGCCAGGAGACCAGAAAAGCCCCGCCTCTAAGTCGAGACTTGGAAAAAGCTACTGTTGACGCATCTGCTTGGTGGGTCTCAGAGCCCAATTCCTGCACTCACCAGGGTCTCTACTCAACTGGCCACAGCCTGGGGTGAGGCAGGGAGCTGGGGGACTCTCTGCCTCCCTTCTTCGGGCAGCCCCGTGGAAGTCAGCCCCTGGGTTGTGTCCCAAACCCCCACTCTTTCTCTGTGCACCCTGAGTCTAGGTGTTCCCACTGGCCAGCAGGGAAGATGGCAGTGACTGTTCCCACATGAAAGGCAGTGGAAGGTGTGGGTGTTCATTTGCTTGACTGTGGTAACTACTTTACTAAGTATAAGTGTAACAGAACATCAGGATGTACACCTGAAACATACACAATGAAATACATTTTAAAAAGTCAGTCTGACTTTGGTTAGGCTCATGAAGCCTGATTTGCCCACTGGATGGGCAGCTCTGCCCTGGCTGCCAGCCTTCTGAGTCATCCCCTCTGTGTGTGATCCCCAGAGCAGGCACACTGAGCTTTCTGGTTCCCATTTTTGTATTTTTTCCCTGTCTTCTCTCGGGAAGCTGCCTCCAAAGCTCACGGCACAGATTGGTGAATGGGCTCATTGTCTCTGGGGCACAGAGGTGGATGCCAGCGGCCGGGTGCTGGCAGTATGACCTGGGCCATCACGCAGTTCATAAATGGAAACTACCACATGGGCCTCGCTGGATCAATGGAGACGGTATGTGTAGAAGTTTTAGCATGATCTGTCAAATGTGGCAGACATAATGCGGGGTTCAGCGACACATCAAAAAGATGATTCATCATGATCAAGTGGGTTTTATTCTAGACATGCAAGGATGATTCAGCATCCACAAATCCGTAAGTGCGATTTACCACACAAACAGAAACTAAAAACAAAAACCCTATGATTGTCTCAATAGACGTACAAAAGGCATTCGATAAAATCCAACATCCCTCATGATAAAAACCATCAAACAGACTAAGCACTGAACACACACACCTCAGAATAACAGGAGTCATCTCTAACAAACCCACGGCCAACGTCATACTCAATGGGGAAAAGGTGGAAGCATTTCCCTAAGGGCTGGAACAAGACGACATCCATTCTCATCACTTCCGCTTAAAATAGTATTGGAAGTCCTCACCAGAGCAATCAGGCAAGAGAAAGAAATAAAAGACATCCAAACTGGAAAACAGGAAGTGAAACTATCTCTGCTCCCTGATGACATAAATGCATGTATACCTAGGAAACCCTAAAGACTCCTCTAAAAGACGACTAGACTTGATAAACGGCTTTGGTAAAGTTTCAGGATACAAAAGAAATGTACAAAAATTAGTAGCATTTCTATACATTAGTAATGTTTACGTTGAGAACTACATGAATAACTCAATCCCATTTATAATAGCCACACACACAAAAATGAAATACCTAGGAATACATTTAACCAAGGAGACGAAAGCTACAAGGAGAGCTACAGAACACACTGATGAAAGAAATTGCAGAAGACACAGATAAATGGAAAACCATCCCATGTTCATGGACTGGAAGAATCATTATTTCTAAAATGTCCATATTGCCACAAACACTCAGCAGATTCAATGCAATCTCTATCAAATTCCAACATTATTTTTCACAGAATTAGAAAAAACCCTCCTAAGTTCATATGGAATCAAAAAGGAGTCTGAATAGCCAAAGCAGTCCTGAGAAAAAGGACAGATCCAGGTGCATCACATTGCCTGACTTTACATTATTACATTGTTACTCTATGGTAACAATAGGTTGGTATTGATACAAAGACAAACGCATAGACCAATGGAACAGAGCAGAGCGCCCACAAAGTGGCCACCTGCAGCCACCTGATCCTCAACAAAGCTGACAGTGGGGAAAGCACATCCTAGTCAATAAATGGTGCTGGGAAGATTGGTTATCCATATGCAGAAGAATGAAACTGGACCCCTATCTCTCATCATATACAAAGATTAATTCAAGGATGGATTAAAGACTTAAACACAAGGACTGGAACTATAAAAATCCTGGAAGAAAACCTAGGAAAAACTTCTGGACATTGACCCAGGTGAAAGATTCATGATGAAGACTCCAAAAGGAAATGCATAAACCCAGAAATAGACCAAGTGGACTTAATTAAACTAAAAAACTTCCACACAGCGCGCGCGCGCACACACACACACACACACACACACACACAAAGTAGGCAGACGATCTATAAAATGGGACAAAATATTTCCAAATTATGCCTCTGACAAAGGACTAATATCCAGAATCTACATGGAATTCAAACAACTTAGCAAGAAAAAACCAAACAACTCCACAAAAAATTGGACAAAGGGCATGAACAGACATTTCTCAAAAGAAAAACTACAAGCAGCCAACAAGCATATGAAAAAAATGGTCAACACCATCAGAGAAATGCAAAATAAAATCACACTGAGATATCAGCTTACCGCAGTCACAATGGCTATTATTAAAAAGTCAAAAAAAAAAAAAAAAAAAAACCCAAAAAAACCCAAGATGTTTGTGTGGATGCAGAGGAAAGGGGGTGCTTGTGCATTGTTGGTGGAAAGGTAAATTAATTCAACTTCTGTGGAAAACAGTATACAGATTTCTCAAGGAACTAAGAATAGAACCACTATTTGACTCAGCAATTGTACTGCTGGGTATCTACCCAAAGGAAAAAATGATTATGTTAAAAGGACAACTGTACATGTATTTACCACAGCACTATTGACAATAGCAAAGACATGGAAGCAACCTAAATGTCCATGAACAGTGGATGGAGAAAGGAATGTGGTACATATACACCATGGAGTACTATGTATCCATGAAAAAGAGTGTAGTTACATCCTTTGTAGCAATGTGAATGGAGCTGGAGGCCATTATCCTAAATGAACGAACTCAGAAACAGAAAAGCAAATGCTGCATGTTTTCGCTTATAAGTGGGAGCTAAACAATGGGTGCCCATGGACATAAGATGGAAATGCAGACACTGAGCACCTGAGAAGCAGGGGGAGTAGGACAGAGGTAAGGTTTGAAAAATAAGCTGTCAGTACAATGGGTACACTAGCAGCCCAACCCCCACCAGGGTGCAGTATACCCATGGGACAAACATGCACGTGTATCCCTAAGCCTAAAATAAAATGAAAAAATTTAAAAAAAGTTTTGGCATGACCAATCAAATGTTGCAGGCCCTCAGAACACATCCTTTGTTTTTGTGATGATGGTTAATCGTGGCCACAAAAGACACTGTCAGCCTCCAACACCTTTTGAGGGTGTGAAAAGGGAGGTGTGGTGCCCACTCCCAGGCTGGTGCCAGGAATTTGGGATCATGAGGTTTGAGGGGATTGCATTTTAAAAACGGTATGATTCAGAAAATGCATTTGTTTACATTTGGAACAATTCAAATGGACAGTTCACAATAGAATATAAAAATTGGTGATTCCTTTAGTCCACTCTGAAATTTATTATCCCAAATAATTATTATTCTAGCCAGTCATAATCACATACTCATGGTATATTAGAGCTGGGAGTAGCTCTGCAAGGAGCTCATGTGCTTACACCAGGGTAGACCGGGAACAACTTGCTATGTCAGCTGCATACCAGGATTCTTCGAAAGGTTTAGCATTTAACCAAGGAGATGAAAGACAGCTACAAGGAGAGCTACACAACACTGATAAAAGAAATTGTAGACACAACAAATGGAAAACCATCCCTGTTCGTGGATTGGAAGAGTCAATATTGCTGAAATGTCAATATTGCCCCAAACACTCAGCAGATTCAATGCAATCCCCCTGCCAAATTGCCAAAGTTATTTTTCAAGGAATTAGAAAAAACAATCCTAAAGTTCATATGGAACCCAAACAGACCCTTACTAGCCAAAGCAGTCCTGAGAAAAAGAGCAGAAAAGAGGAGAAAAGAGGAGAGTACCACCCTCTGTCTGTCTCTGAGCCTCCCTCTCTGTGCCTCTCTCAGCCTCTGTCCTTCTGTGTCTATCTCTGTCTCTGTCTCTGTCTCTCTCTCTCTCTCTCTCTCTCTCTCTCTCTCTCTCACACACACACACACACACACACACACACACACCCCTTGTTGGTTAAGGCTTCTCAGTTACTCCGACTGGAAACTGATTCTTACCAACCCCTGGAGGGCTCCAGTTGGTAAGCAGTGCCTGAGTGTGTCATATACCAGTCTGTGTACCAGCGTGTGCCTGAGCATGTGCATGCATGTGCGTACGCACATGTGCACATGTAATTGTTCATGTGTGCACATGCTTGTGTGCATGTGTGTGTGTGCATGTGTGTGTTTATGTGTACACATGCATCAACCCTGTGGGGAATGCTAGGGGAGCTGGGCAGAGAGCAAAATGGCCTGGTGGCCCTGGGGGAACAGGGTAGCTCCCTGACCTCTTGCGCGTCATCAGGGCTCACACCACACTTCCTCTCCCTGGAAAATTCCTGATGTGGACTCCACGCACCTTTCCTATTGAAACCCACTCCCAGTGAGACTCCGTGGGTGGCTGCCCACACCCTGGCATGTCCTCCTGCCTCTGCACCCCAGCCAAACGCCTCATCCTAGAGACCTCTTAGAATACGAGGCATCTGTGAACTGTGGCTTCCCTGAGGTCTTTGTGGGCGGCACCAGGTTTTCAGAGAGCTGCACGTGTCCTTCCACCGTAGAAATTAGAGAAAAGCAGGCAAATAATTTGGAACTATTAGATAAATACCACAAGCCATGGTAATAGGATGATCATGAGCAATTTGAAAACTCAGGGGGCATCTGCATGGGAAAATGCAAAATGAAATGATTTCCATCCGGTCTCACGGGTGTCCTCCTGAGCGTCATGTATGCATGACCTCGTTTGATACAAAGTGTCTGTCAGTGTGGTGCCGGGTTGATACAAAGTGTCTGTAAATGTGGTGCCGGGTTGATACAAAGTGTCTGTAAATGTGGTGCCAGGTTGATACAAAGTGTCTGTAAGTGTGGTCCCGGGTTGATACATGGTGTCTGTAAATGTGGTGCTAAGTTTCAAGTTTTAATGCACTAAAGGACAGCACTTTAGGGAGAAAGGCCAACATTTTACATTGTCATGACTGTGGTGAAACTTCTGCTTTCCAGGTGAAAGCTGTTCTTTTGGCTGTGCAAAGCCGGATGACCTAGCTGGTGGAGAGCAGGCAGGCCCGGGGCAGGTGGGGCCGGGGCCGGCAGGGCTGGCCGCCCTCCACCTGCCGTGTGCTAGGCTGCGCTGGCTCCAGAGCTCAGGCGTCCTCTCCTCTGGCTCCTGCTGCTCGTCCTCTGCTGGGCCGTTATGCACGCCCGGCTTCCCCTGCACGGCATCATTGGCACCGCACGCATCACTAATAATGATGCTGCGTGTCTGTGGGTCAGACGGGCTCCCGGGAGCCAGCCAGGCGGCGTGCCACGCTACATTGGAAGAGATAATGTTGTTCCTGGTGAAGGTTATTCTGCGGCCCAGCAGCCCTTTCCCTACATGAAGCCTGGCTTAGCGATGGGAAGGCGGGTGCCTGGGTTCTCCAGGGCACGGCAGAGGGTCTGGAAGCAGCAGGAGGGAGGCTGGGGCTGGGGGTGGGAGGCAATGGCTCCTGGCATTTGCAGAGTTGTCACTGGCAGGCTGGGTAGCGGCAGAAGGGCCTCCTTCAAAGACTCGTCACGTGGGACCCTACGGGGTTGGGTCTGGGGTGCGTGGGACTCAGGAAGGAGCAGGTGTGGCTGTCAACAGACTCCTTTCCAGCACAACTCCAGGGCCCAGGGCTGCCTTTGTTCCGGGCAGCCGTGGGCTCAGCTGTTCCCCACAGAACTGGGTTGGATCCCAACCTCTGAGCAGTGGTCATCAGAGAGGTGACAGAGGACAGATGGCAGGCACTCATGGCTTCTCCAGTGTTGGAAGAGAAAGCTCCTCAGAGTGAACTGCCCCAGGCAGACATGCCTTAGAAACTGGAGTTGATCGGTCCACTCAGCCCAGACCAGCCTCTGGGTGACAGGCATCCCCCTTCGGCTCCTGGCCCACTTGCCGCAGGGCATGGTATGTGCCCGGCGAGCCTGTCCCCCACCAAGTGTCCATAGATGAGGGCGCTTGGCCACAGACAAAAGCCATCCACAGGGAAGCCTGTGGGATTCCCCAGAGGTGGAATGCACGCCACGGTGGGATGGGAACTGTGCTCGTGTTGGAGACCCCAGGCACACAGACTCACAGGGTGCGAAACAGAGACTGGAGGCGGCAGGGCAAGGTCATGTGTGCTTTTACTATACCCCTTGCTCCTCACATATGTGTATGCACATGTGCATAGACACACATCATATGCATGCACACACCGCACACATGCACACATACGCAAACACCAGACATGCACACATACTTACATGACACACATGCATATGAATCTACACATGCCACACATGTGCACATACCACACATGCCACACAGACACCTGTGCACACACCACACACACCACACATGCACCCATGACACATGTATACATGAGCTCACACATGCCACACACATGTACACACACCACACATGCACACATACACCCATGACACGTGCATGTGAACCCACACATGCCACACACATGTACACACACCACACATGCACACATACACCCATGACACGTGCATGTGAACCCACACATGCCACACACATGTACACACACCACACATGCCGCACATGCACCTGTGCACACACCACACATGCACACACCCATGACACGTGCATGTGAACCCACACATACCACACACATGTACACACACCACACATGCTGCACACACACACCTGTGCACACACACACACCCCTGTTTCTACCTTCCAGTGCATCTGGACTGCAAATGCATAAGGCTGCACTGGCAGTGAATGCTGCGGGGAGCTGTGAAGGGAGGGCCAATTCATTTGCAGATTTGTCTTTGAACAATCTGTGAAAATAACTAAAATAAACTGCATCTACACAAAGGGGGGCACCTAGTTCACTGGCTGAAAATGAGGCTTCTCAAGCCTCTCAAGAGCATTGTAACTATCGTTGTAACTATTGTAAATAATGTAAAGTTACTGTTGGCTCTGAGTTTCTACCCATTAGTGGAAGGCTCTGAGAGCTAATGCTCACAGCCCGAGGCAGCTTGACTGCCAGGACAGAGCCTGAGAGGCTTCCAGAAAGTCTTGGCCTCCTCAGGCCCCCTCTTCTCCTAACTGCCCAGTGCAGGGGTTCTTAAGGAAGGGGTGGGGGGGGGGAGGAGAAGCTCCTACGTGGGGTGGGTATGTCTGTTTCTCAGGAATCTCAGGGGCAGAGCAGTAACTTTCCTATGCAGCCAGGCAGTTTATTTCTCCAGGTCTTGGCCTCTGGCTGCTACAGAAAGGTAGCTGCTGTGCTCTGTAAGTTATAAACCATTATCTCCTTGCCCCAAACAGCCTCTGGCCCTTGCTGAGGCTTCATTTCTTTTTCTCCTGAGGGAGACCAGCTCCGGGCAGGATCCCAGCAGCTCCAGGTGTGGAGGAGGAAGAAACAGTGACTTCCCCTTCCACATGTTTCCAGGTACGTCGTCCACATTCAGGCTCAGCTTGGGGGTGTGCGTATGTGCGTGCTCCTGGGGTGTGTATGTGCACTCCTGGGGTGTGTGTACATGTGTGCTCCTGGGGCGTGTGTGTATGTGCACTCCTGGGGTGTGTGTGTGCATATGTGTGTGCATGCCTGGGGTGTGTGTATTTGCACTCCTGAGGTGTGTGTGTATGTGCACTTCTGGGGTATGTGTGCACGTGTGCACTCCTGGGGTGTGTGTGTGCATGTGTATTTGTGCACTCCTGGGGTGTGTGTGCATGCGCATGTGTGCTCCTGGTGTATGTGTACGCACACATGTCTGTGTGTGCTCTTAGAGTGTGTGTGTGTATGCACACATGCACAGGTCTGGTGTGTGCTTTTACTTTCTCTATCCCAGATTTCGGAAGTACTGATCAATAAATGGACTCATCTGGAAATTTTCCATTTTGGCTCACCAGAGAACAGAAGTGACCTGTGTCAAAGCTTCACTTGAGTCTCAACTCAAGTGAAGGAGGAGGGAGGGAGCTGGGGAGGGAGTATAGAGTCTGGGCTGAGCCCTCTCTAAGCCAGCACACCTTCCTCCTAATTCCCTCCTTCCATGTCTAGAAGAGAAGGGGTCCAAGAGAGGGCATTGACCTTCACTCTGGTCCTGACGCTCAAAGGCTATGATGTGCTTTTACAGAACGACCACTATTTCCAATGTGGTTAATGATCATGTGGGCTGGGAAGGGGCTGTGTTTCCCAAGTGGATGGCAAAGTGCATAGCATCCCCTGCAGACCCTCCCACTGCAGCCATCCCAGGGGCACCTTGCCTCCTCCTGTCCCATGGCAACAGGTGTGTGCTGACCTCTTCCTGGTTGAAAAAGTAGTCAACTGCCAGGTGGTGTTAAAATTTGAGGAGCTGTCCACATGATGTGGAATGTCTCGTCCTCTCTTTTAAATGCCACACAGTTTGCTGTGAATCAGAGGCCAGCTCCTGCAGCCACACACACCTGGATCTGCACCCTGCAGTCTGCCTCTGAGACACCACTCAGATCCCTTTCCTAAACCAACCTGTGCCATCCTGAGGACACTGCTTGGGCCCCTTCCAGTTTCATGCACCAGAAACGTTTGCACAGGAAGGTTCCCATCCAGCCTTTTGTTTGTTAAATACGTGTACAACTGTGTTCTAAGACACTGTGACCATTGTTCTTTCTTGTTTGGAGGGAAAAACAAAGGAAAGAGAGGAGAGAATAGCCCAAGAAAACTGGTTAATTTCTTGGAATCCCTGGGGTTCTCAGTCCCACAAACTTTATTGACATTTTCCTGCCCTTTAGGTAAGGAAAGGATGCCAGGTGAGGATGAGACAGCAGGTGAGGATGGAACTGCAGGTAAGGCTAAGATTCCAGGTGAGGGTGGGAGTGCAGGGGAGGATGGAACGGCAGGTGAGGCTAAGATTCCAGGTGAGGGTGGGGCTGCAGGTGAGGATGGAACGGCAGGTGAGGCTAAGATTTCAGGTGAGGGTGGGACTTCAGGTGAGGCTAAGATTCCAGGTGAGGGTGGGGCTGCAGGTGAGGATGGGACTGCAGGTGAGGCTAAGATTCTAGGTGAGGATGGGACTGCTGGGGAGAATGGGACTGCAGGTTGCAGTAGGACTCCAGGTAAGGCTAGGATCTCAGATGAAGACAGGATTGTAGGTGGAGATAGGATTCTGGGTGAGGACAGGACCTCAAATGAGAAGAGGATTACAGATGAGATAGAACTGCAGGTGTGGGTGGGACTGCAGGAGAATATGGGACTCGGTGGCAGAAGGAGAACAGATAACTGTCTACTGTCTCTCCAGGTAAGACCAAACAGGCCCCCCCACCCCGCCAGATGACTCCAGGTATCTCAGGTTTTGGGGACAGTGGGGGAATCCCTGCACACATGACACAGAGGCCTTTGTGTACTTTGGGGAAGGGAAGCCGCTTACTTAGGGTGTCTTCATCCTCTGTGTTTGTGGTGCCAGGACTCAGGTGCTTGAAGGGAGCGAGGAAGGTTGACAGTATGCTTACTTTATCTGCAAAGAAAAGAACAGGAAATGCACTTTCGACATGGAGCTTCAGAAAAACTCAATGATTTTATAAGTTCTTATTACTGAAGGTTGGACAAGGGAGGTGGAGAGGTCACTTTGCTTTCAGCCGTTTCATTCTGGTTCAGTCTTTTACTATCTGACAGCATTTTATCAAATTCCTCTCTCCACTTAATTTACAACTCTACGATTTCCTTCTTTCTCCTCTTATTTTGGCATCTCCCTTCATCTTGCCCATATCCATTAAAACTTTAAGCAGCTGTCTCCAGGGTGACGATCTTGCATCTGTTTACAAGATCCTGGGTAGGGTAGAGCCTTCTGTCAAGATCATGTCGCAGAGATGAACTAAGACACGTAAAACAATTCACAATTAAAAGAGAATGGTACAAATAAAGCCAAGACTATCCTTCCCCATTAGTGCAGAATTTGCTTTCTGGGCTTGACATGCATTAAAGATAAAGGACTTGTCACTTAGCGGGTGTTTGGTAGAAGTATAGAAGGGGAGGAGGGAGCTAGCGGTGTGGGCAGAGCATGCACAGTAATTCCGGAAACGGCCAAGCGTCCTTGATGCGGTGGCTGGGATTCCAGGATGGCCTCTGCCTGAAGCCTGTGGCCGGGTGAGCAAAGGCCAAGCAGACCCTGCCTCCTGGGTCCCCACCACTCAGTGCAGCAGGGCCGTGGAAGCAGATCCAACCAGGAACTGCTGCTCCTCACTAATAAAGTACGCTGTTCTACTCTCACGGTCTCAGCGATTTACTTCATCAATAGGGAGATTAAGAAATGGTGCGTTTGAGGTATGATTGAGAGAAGTAAAAATGACTAATAAAGGGACCCAAAAGAAAAGTTCCTTATTTTGGAGATTTCCACCACCTAAATTAAACCGCTGCACTCAGGATTATTGGTTCACACGCAAAACTCACTGCACTGCAGAGAAGACTCTAACAGAGATACTGCAAAGACAGCCTCTCGCTCCCAGGCACCCTCCAGCGCGTGCAGTTTGCTGTGTGCCATTACAAACCTGGACCACATTGGTTAAGACGCCACAGATGGAAATACCAGCGTCACTCTTCCAGCACGGTGCAGAGCGCCATAGACCCATTTCCTGGGGTCCCTGCTGCCTAAGTTGCCAGGGCACTGGCTGTGGGATTGGCTGCTTTGCTATACGGGATCCTTCCCTCTCCTTTGGAAGCTGTGGACACCCGTGGGTGGGGTTTCCCAGGAGGTCACTGAATTTACATCAAACTGTAATAAGGACAGCTCTCTGCAGGTGCCCCACTGTGGCACTGTGTACCTGCCCCAAGTGCGATTTCTCAACAAAACATGAACTGCTGGTTTCATTTGTCCTTGGCCTTCAGGTGTCCAGACCCAGCCTGAAACTGGCTCTTTTTCTTTTGAGCCTGAGCCTGTTTTCTCCTTAGCCAAGATTTCCAGAGGCCAGGAGAGTTCACAGTGAAATTCATTCAGGAGCCTGTTAACAGCTGTTGTTTTCAGTAGGGATGGGCAACAGAGAGAACAATAAATAACTCAAATATAACATGCCTGTGCCTCCTTTGTTCTACCAAACAAAAATAAACCAGGGAAGGGTTTGCCCTCCTAAACCCTCGCAGCCCAAGCTAATTTACTACAAGAGAATGAAATATCTTGCTTGAGTTATAATTTCATTAAGGGAGTCCAATAATGTTACACAAAGAGTGTGAAGCGCAGATGATTTAGTCTGGAGGATCTCAAAATGAAATTACATTTTTTAATAAAGTAGGGTTACCAGCCAAACACTCACAAAAATGCACTAAACTATTTCAAACTTTACCTTAGCAAAATTATAAGATATTTAAGGATTGTTCTAGATCCACGAAAGTTTTTACTTTCTGATGTTGCTAAATTTATCAAATAAAAATTCAGGACATTCGTTAAAATTGAGTTTTAGACAAACAATAGATAATTTTTTAGTGTACAGACATTTCTAATATTGTGTGAGACACACTTTTTTTGTGTGTGTATATATATATATATATATATGTATACACACACACACACACACACACAAATATACTTAAAAGACCTTATTCATGGTTTATCTGAAATTCAGTGGAAGACACAGGACTTCAATAGACATTTCTCCAAGGAAGATGTGCTAATGCCAATAAGCACATGGAAATGTAATCAACATCACTAATCATTAGGGAAATTCAAATCCAAACCACAATGAAATGCCATCACACACCCATTAGGACGGCTATAGAAAAGCAAAACAAAGCAAAACCAGAAAATACCGTGTTGGTGAGGACATGGAGACACGAGAGCCCTCTGGGAATGTAAAATGGGGGAACCGGCAGTTCTGCCTGCCAGCAGGTCAATGCCCAAACAACTGAAACTCAAAGAGATAGCTGTACCCTCACATCCACAGCAGCATTGTGTGCCAGAGCCTGGGGCAAAGCACCTCACGTGTCCTTCAGTGGATGAGCAGTGAAATGCAGTACAGCCATGCAACGGAAGATTAGGCGGCTTTAAAAAAGAGGGAAATCGGCCAGGTGCGGTGGCTCACGCCTGTAATCCCAGCACTTTGGGAGGCCGAGGAGGGTGGATCATGAGGTCAAGAGATCGAGACCATTCTGGCCAACATGGTGAAACCCCGTCTCTACTAAAAAATACAAAAATTAGCTGGGCATGGTGGCGTGTGCCTGTAGTCCCAGCTACTCGGGAGGCTGAGGCAGGAGAATTGCTTGAACCTGGGAGGCGGAGGTTGCAGTGAGCCAAGATGGCACCATTGTGCTCCAGCCTGGAGCCTGGCGACAGAACGAGACTCTGTCTTAAAAAAAAAAAAGAAAAGAGGGAAATCCTGCCATTTGCAACAAGAGTGCATGCAACTGGAGGACCCCATCTTAAATGAAATAAGTCAGGCATGGAAAGACGAATACTAGTGCCTGCCTCACTCATCCGTGGAATCTAGAAAAGTGGAATTCACAGAAGCAGAGAGTAGAATGTTGGCTGCCAGGATCCACGGGGTGAGGGGAGAAGGGAGGGAGTGAGGAGATGTTTGTCTAACGTACAAACTTTTAATGATAAGTTGAATGAGTTTTGGAGTCTTAATGTGCAGCATGGGGACTGTAGCTAATAACATGTATTGTCCGGTGGAAATGGGATGAGAGAGCAGCTTTTCAGCATCCTCAGCCCCCACAATGGTAATTATGGCTGGTGACAGATGTGTTAATTCATGTGTGGTGATCATTACACAACGTATCTATCAAACCATCACCTTGTACACGTTGAATATATTCAACTCTTATTTATTAAATATTTTTAAATTAAAATGAATACATAAAAAACAATGTATTCATTGTTTTTATGAATGGCAAAACAAAATCCAATGTAGCCGGGCATCCTGCATTTCATCTGGCCCTCCTAGCTGTGCCTGACCGACTTCTCTTTCCTCTAGTGCAGCGGATTTAGCTTTCATGGGACAGCGTGAGCTACCAAACCAGAGGAAACAGAAAGCCAGCAGAGCTGCCAACACTCATTCACTGCAAACAAGTGCGCCTGAAACCCCACCTGTGGTCTGTAACCACTGTGAAGACATGTAAGCTCTGGAGGAGAAGCAATTATTTCTAAGAAAGGGCAGACCGCATCTTTAGAGTGTTTCTTAGAAAAGGAGGGGAAGAATTACATTTTTTAACATAAAAAAGTACAACAGAAGCTCTTGGACGTCAGGGCCTCTCTCTGTGGTTTCCTCGGAACCCACTGTCCGTTGGGATCTCTATTCTGTTAGTTCCATGGGACTGGCACGCCGCTATTCAGCTTATTCTATCTTTTGCATATCTCTCATTGTCGTCTTTTGAAAATCTGGTTTTACTCAAGTTTCTGATGAAAAAAGGAAGCCATACTTTTTTGTTTTGCCTCAATTCTGGACCTTTCAGGTGTGCTGGGAGAAGCTGCTTCACAGGGCTCCCCACGCTGCCGCCGCCTCCGTGCCTAGAGGAGGGGGCCAGGCTGGCCGGGTGGTAGAAATGTCAGAGGTCAGCTGGGCACTCCTCACTCCTCAGCCGCTCACCTCCTGGGTTCTTCAGCTCAGCCTCCCATCATCGGATGTGGGCCAGCTGGAAACTGACCTGGCGGATGCAGTGCCCTGGGCCAGCCCTGGTCTAAGAGTCAAGAGTCACTTTCAGGAAAGGTCTGATCGCCGTTTTTCATACATTATTTGAAAGTTCCAGGACACTTGCTATATAAACCTTGTTACTCACTGTGGAATCAATGGCATTTATTTGAAGCAATTTTATGTATTTTAGGGGGCATCTGGGTGAGCATCTGCAGGGCACAGAAGCCCTTTCCTGGAACATGTGCAGTCATAAAATGCAGCTGGTGTCTGCAACACTGAGGTTCTGAAGTTATTACTGATTTTTCATATTGAAACAGTTTGGGAGAACTACTACCCTGTCTTAGGGCTGAGGAAAAGAGACAATAACTGGAATAACTTTTAGGGGTTTTAAGATTTCCTAATCATCTTGTTTAGAAATAAAATGTCATGAGTTAATAGTTTACTTATTCTTTCTTGTTAACATCTTGGGGTGAGGATTATCCTTGAGTATGATTTAAAAAAAAAAAAAAAAAAAAAAAGCAATGGCTTATGTTCCCCGAAAGGCACGTGTGGCTACACCAGCAGTTTTGCATGAGATATCAGGAATCCACGAGTCCCCTGAAGGCCTTCCCCAGAATGCCTGATATGAATCACAGGCTTTAAGAACATGTGGTTGAAGTATTAGGTGTTAGTGCACTTTGCTAAATCAAAGTAACTGCACATATTGAGGATACCTGGTTATCCGGTTATTAGTCACACTGCATGATCACTGGGGACATGTCTCAGCTTTCTTGATGTATTTATTCTAGCTAAAGAATCTGAGACGTTGAGAAGTTAACTGGTGTGCCCAGGACTATCTATAATGTTCTAGCTAAAGAATCTGAGACACTGAGAAGTTAACTGGTGTGCCCAGGACTACCTATAACATTCTAGGTAAGGAATCTGAGACGTTGAGAAGTTAAGTGGTGTGCCCAGGACTACCTATAACGTTCTAGGTAAAGAATCTGAGGCATTGAGAAGTTAACTGGTGTGCCCAGGACTATCTATAATGTTCTAGCTAAAGAATCTGAGACACTGAGAAGTTAACTGGTGTGCCCAGGACTACCTATAACGTTCTAGGTAAAGAATCTGAGGCATTGAGAAGTTAACTGGTGTGCCCAGGACTACCTATAATGTTCTAGGTAAGGAATCTGAGACTTTGAGAAGCTACCTAGTGTGCCCAGGACTACCTATAACGTTCTAGGTAAAGAATCTGAGACGTTGAGAAGTTACCTGGTATGCTCAGGACTATCTATAAGGTCCTGAGCATGTCCCAGGCTTCCAGTCTGCAGTTGTCTTCCATACTGAGCAAAGGCTGTTTAAGGAGATCCTCATCTTCTTATCTTTTTCTACCAGAGTAGAAGTTTATGCTTGTAGTGGCTGCTGAGTTTTCTGGATTTTTCTTCCTTGACTTGCCTTTGTTAAATTTTATTTAACTTTCTGTGTTTTATTTGTCATATCTTTAAAATCAGAATAGCATCTTTGTTTCTAGGGCCACAAAAGGAAGACCAGTGCAATAAATAGTTTTTACTTCAAGTATAAAAAGCATTTAAATTCAGGGTCTGGTTAATATTTTGTAGAAAAATCAGATGGACTCTCCTCTCTGCAGAAGTAATCACGTACAATGTATTCATAAACAAGTTGCCAGGGTTGGCTGAAAGCCCCAGGAATAGATGGTGCCGAGGAATATTCTCTCATTGTGAAGAGGGAGAGCCAATTCCCTGCCCTTCCCAATCCAAGGACCGTGACTCAACACCATTAGCAGAGTGAGGGACAGTGGGTTTTCAGTTCTGTCTTAGCAGATTCTTTCTATTGAAACCAAGAAGGGAAATGGTAAGTGCATCACAGTCTCCTCCAAAGTGAGCCTAGAGAAGACATAAGTGTGTTCAGTGATCTTGAGCCCACATCACAGTCCTAGAAAGAGCAGGAAGGAAGGCTCCCTGGCCGTGAATGGACAAGCCTCTGGCCAGGATGAGGGAGCTGCAGCTCACCAGCTGTCTCCTTGTAAACAAACAGCCAAACTGGACAAAGTCTGCAAAACAACCATTGTCAGAGCTTAAATGCCAGTTAGTGCATGACCATTGTTCCCAAGAAAAGGAAAGCATGTGTGTGCACCCAACAACTCCACAAGCTTCCCACCTGGAAGCTCTTTTCAGAGGTAAAAAAAGTAGACCTTAAGAAGAACACAGCATCACTGATAAGTTGAGAAGTCAGAAACCAAAATTTGTGCTGTGGAGGCAACTAGAATTTGAGGGCAGAAGGAAGCTGCTTCAGCGATCTGGTGGGACCACCGCAGGATTTGGTTGAGACTCTGCCCCACATGAGAAGGGGAGACTCAGCTCTCACTGATAGCAGCAGCTGGGGACCTGCGAGCTGAATGAAAATTCAGGTGATGGCACAATACTAAAAGTCTGGCATTCTGATCAGGCACAATTATAGATCACTGAATAGCTAGGATTCAGTTGGGATGGTAAAAGGTCATGTTTAATTGAGGACTTAATCTAGGACTAGGAATAGTCCTAAATTAAGAACTACTATGAATGTATGCTAACAAGGACTTCAAACAAACTTTGAAATGATCTAGTTGATCATTTAAACTAGAAATTGGTCAGTAATAAACTGCCCATGGTCGGTAATAAGCCACCTGCTAAAAGAAAACTCGAGGAACATCACAAAATCCATATTCTCACTAACATCGTATCCACAAAGACCAGCAAATAATGATATCGTGATGACATTGCCAGATGTGAGAAGCAACAGGAGAATATGATCTACCATCAGAAAAACACGTAGCCAAAGTGAAAACATCTACTGATGCTGAAATTGGCAGATAAGGATGTTAAATAGATGTTAGAAATATTTTTAAGAATTAAAAGAAATGTGGACATGAAATGTAAACAGATGGGGAATCTCAGTAGAGAAATGGAAACTACATAAATAAAACAAAAATTCTCAAGCTCAAAAACAGAATATTTGAAATGAAAAAATTTACCAGATGAGTTTCACATTAGATATGTCATTTCACAAAAAGTATTAGTAAATCTGAAGGCAGATCAATATAAACTATCAAAACTGAAGCACAGGGAGAAACAGAAAAGGTGAAAAAAGTGAACAGAGACTCAACGATCTGTCGGACAGCATAAAGCAGTCTAACTTACGTATAATTGGAATTCAATAAAAAGTGGAAAAACTATGAAGGTAGAAAATATACTTTAAATAATAGTTTAAAAGTTTTAATTTTTTAGACATCCAATCACAGATCCAAGTATCTCAATCAAACTTATGTGGAATAAATATGAAGAAGACTGTGCCAATGCACAGCCAAGCCAAATTTCTGAAAACAAAGATAGACAAAATATTTTCAAAGTCGCCAGAGAAACAAGACATCTTACATGCAGAGCAGCTGCAATGAGAATGACAGAATACAAATTTAAATTCTGTCAAAAGACTATCAAATCTTTAAATACAAGATAATGACAATATATTATGATGACAATGTGCTGTAATGTTTCTTGTAAATATTGTATATTTAGAAAATATATGAAAAGAGCAGTGCACACCTTGGGATGGGGTAAATATGATTATTCTGTTGTAAGTTTCTTCCTTTGATCATGAGGTAGTTGGCTATGATAAGTTAAACATGCATGCTTTAATCTCTAGTCACTAAAAATAATGCAAAGAGGTATAGCAAAACATCAGCAGAGAAGATAAAATGCTAAAAATGATTGATTCATTGAAAAAGGCAAAGAAGGAGAAACAAAAAATGGAATAAACAGAAAACAAATTAGGAATCCAAATATGTTAGTAATTACATTAAATGTAAATGGACTAAGTATTCCAATTAAATTGCAGAGATACTCAAATTATGTTTTAAAAACAAAACATATTTTTGATTGCTACAAAAAACCTACTTCAAATATAAAAATGTAGATGGGTCAAAGGTTAAATGATTGAAAAAGACACACCATGCAAATGCTTGTTTTAAGAAAGATGGAATGGCTATGTTAACAATAGATGCAGTAGTTTTCAAAATATGAAATATTGCCAGGGATTAAGAAAGACATATCATAATGATCAAGTCATCAAGATAATATAATCTTTGGTGTTTATGCATTCAACAGAGTTTTAAACAACATGTATAAAAAACTAACAAAATGAAAGGGGGTAGATACATACATAATCATAGTTTGAGATTTTAACATTCCTCCCTTAGTTACTGATAAAACAAGTAGTGAGAAAAAAGTTGTACAGAACAAAAAAGTAAAAGAATGCTAACAGCTAACTTGATCTAAATGACATTTATAGAACACTGTATAGAGTATTTGCTGAGATGGACTATATACTACAAAATAAAAAAGGTCTCAATATATTTTATAGGTTTGAAATCATGAAAGTGTATTTTGTGGTCGCAATATAATCATGTTAAATATATGTAACAAAAAGATATATGGAAAATCTCTATATACTCAGAAATTCAGTATCACCATTGCAAGTGACCCAAGAGTTAAAAGGGAAATCACAGGAAAATTCAAGCCTCTTTATTCTCAGTGATAAAGTATAACATATTACAATTTATGAAACAAAGTTAAAGCAATGCTGAGAGACATATTTTAGCTCTAAATTTATGCTTATGTTAGAAAAGAAAAAATGTCCAACATTATTTAAGCTTCCACTGTCAGAAGCTAAAAAGTTAAAAAAAAGAGTACATCAGATCCAAAGATATTAGTGGAAGAAAATACTAAAATTAAGAGTAGGAGTCAAAATAGGAAGTGAAAACAATAGGGGAAAAAAAACCCCTAATGAAACAAACAAATTGGCTCTTTGAATAGGTTTGATAAATCTCAAGTTAGATTAATCACAGTAAGGGAGAAAAAACTTCCATGTTATCAAATTAGAAATAAATCAGGGAAGCTTACAACAGTTCCTGCAGTCATTAAATAAGAATATGGGAATAATATAAACTATTGTATGTTGGTCAGTGCAAAGCATAGACACAAAGGAAATTCTTTGTAAGGCACACTATCAAAGTTCACTGATGGAGAAGCACAAAACCAGAAGAGTGCAATATACATGAAGTAAATTTAATTCATAGTAAAAACCACCTCACATATCAACTAGGCTCAGATAGCTCCCTCTGGTGAATTGCAAGAAATATTAAAAAAGAAATTATATCAATTCTATGCAAAATTTTCTAGAAAAATGGAAGAGGGGGGATGACTGTCAAAATTATTTAATAAGGCCATTGTTAATCTAAAGCCAAAACCAATCAATGATGTTATAAGGAAAAAAAAAAAAAACAAATAAACTGCAGACCCATAGTCCTCACGAGCAGATGAGTTTCTAACAAAATATTAGCAAATCAAGTTCAGCCCTATATAAAAAGGTTAACCTATCATGAACCAGTCCAACTTATCCCGGAATGCAAGATTGATTTACACTTTGAAAATCAATCAATGTAATTCACAACCTTAATATACTAAAGTGGGAAAAATCATTCTATCTCAATAGATGCAGAAAAAACATTTGAAAAAAGACATGCCAAAGCTCCACACTCATATTTACAAACTATTGCTAAAATAAGTTAAAGAAGACCTAAATAAATAGAAAGATACACCATTTCACAGAATCCAAGATTCAATATTGTTATAATATCGATTGTCCTCTAGTTTATCTATAGATACAAAACCCACTCTTTGTGAAAATTCTCAACACATAAAGGACTAGAGGAAAATATCCTCAAATCGATAAAGGACATATCCAAAACTTATAGCTAGTGTTATATTTAATGATGAAAGATTAAATGATTTCCTTGTGGGACTGGGAACAGGGCAGGGATGTCTGCCTTCACCATTCCTATTCAACATTGCATGGGAAGTGCCTAGTTAGTGTCATAAGGCAAGAAAATAAAAGTTGTAGATTTTGGAAAGGAAGTAGAACTGACTTTATCCTCATGGCATGATCATATATGTAGAATTCCTAAGGAGAGATTAAAACAACTACCAGAACTAATAACTGAATTCGGCAAGGTCACAGGACAGAACTCCAATGTATAAAAGTCCACATGCTTCTATGTAGTAGTAATGAAAAATTGGAAAATTAAATTAAAAAATAATACTCTTAGGACAAAAAGGTATAAAATACCTAGGTATCATTCTAAGAAAAAAAAAAGACATCCCAAACGTCCACACTCACATTGACAAACTATTGCTAAAATGAGTTAAAAAAACACCTAAATAAATAGAAATATATGCCATTTTCATAGAATCCAAGATTCAATATTGTTACAATATCAACTGTCCCTTAATTTATCTATAGATATGATTCAATCTCAGTCAGTACTCTTGTTGAAATTGAAAGATAATTTTAAAGTTTACATGGAAATGCAAAAGTCCCAGAACAGTAGAAACAATATGGATAATGCATAGCAAACACAAATACAATGTAGTAACAGTGTAAGTCTAGACAAGTTCCGGTGGAACAAAAGGGGAAGTCCAGGAATAGAATCAAGCCTGTATGATCAACTGATTTTCAACAAAAGCACCACAGCAAGTTGATGAAGGAAAGAAAGTCTTTTAAACAAACGATGCTAGGAAAACTAGACAACATGTTGAAAAAAATGATTCTGAGCCGCACCTCACATCGTACGTGGAGACGAACACAAAATGCATCACAGACCTAAGTATAAAAGCTAAAAGTATAATGTTTTAAGGAGAAGATTGAGGAGAGTACTTTCATGGTTTTCATGTAGGCAAGGATTTCTTAGGAGATATAAATCATCAACCACAAAACAAAAAATGACAAATTAGTTTTCACCAAATTTGAAAAATTCAGTTCACTGAAATATACTGTTGATTAAGCTAAAAGGAATGCACAGACTGGGATGATACATTTACAATCAAGATGACTGTTTTGAATCCAGAATATAAAAACTCTTGCAACTTAATAATAAAGGATAATAAATCCACTTATAAAAAATGGGCAACCTACTTGAACAGAAACTACACTACAGAAAACATACAAATAGCCAATAATGTTCAACAACATCGCAATTAGAAATGCAAATTAAAACCACAACGAGATAGCAATATACGTTCTTGGAATGGCTAAAATTAAAGACTGCCCAGATGCGGTGGCTCACACCTGTAATCCCAACACTTTGGGAGGCCAAGGCAGGCAGATCACTTGAGCCCAGGAGTTGGAGACCAGCCTAGGCCACATGGTGAAACCCCATCTCTACAAAAAATACAAAAATTAGCTGGGTGTGGTGGTGGGTACCTGTAATCCCAGCTACTTCAGAGGCTGAGGCTCAAGAATCACTTGAACTGGGGAGGCAGAGGTTGCAGTGAACTGAGATCATGCTGCTGTTCTCCAGCCTGGGCTGAGACTCTGACTCTCTCTCTCTCTCTCTCTCTCTCTCTCTCTCTCTCTCTCTCTCTGTCTCTCTCTCACACACACACACACACACACACAAAATCCACCTCCACTTCTAGATATTTATCCAAGATAAATGAAATGTATGTGTTCACAAAAAGAATCGTGTGAGGATATTTATAGAAACTTCATTCATCACAGCTTAAAATGGCAGATATCCCAAACGCCCATCAACAGAAGAATGGATAAATTAATTGTGGTGCATTTATACAATGAATTACTCTTCAGTGAAACAAAATGAGTAAAATATTAAAATTTTACATTATGATATAGATGGATTTCAAAAGCATTATGTTGAGCAAAAAAATCTGGGCAGAAAACGGAATGTGCAGTGTGGTTCCATTCACATAAAGTTCCAGCAGGCTGTCAGCACTCTCCAGAGAAAGCAGAGCGCAGGCATCTCCGAGGGGTGCTTCCAGATTGTGGGGAAGAGGTGGAGGTGGGCTTCTGCTGGCGAAATGAGAAGATGCTGTATTTAGACGGGGCATGTGCTACGTATGTGCATGCATTTGTCACTGGACTCTAACGTGCGATTTGTATATTTTGCTGTATGTAAATTATACTTCCATTATTAAAAAAATGTTAAAAAACAAAAATCATGACTGGACAAGAAATAAATGATGTAAAGCAAGCCTGAAATAATTGTTGAATCTATAAAGAAGAAAACTGAGGATGACAGATATTAAACGAAGATCTCTACTAGGAAAGCATACCTGCTTGTGCCTCTGCTTATCAGGACTTGGGATTTTCATTTTCTTTTTATTCCCCCTATTTTATAGATGTGAAAGCTCAAATACATTAAAAGAGCCTTAGCCACTGCAATAAGAAGAATTACATTCTCAAAGACGAAGTCCTTTGGAGCCAACTTGGATTTGCACTGAGGCACTGCATCTACATAAAGCGAAGGGGGAATAGCCAGTGAGGGCCGAACAAGAGCTCCAGAGAGCTGCAAGCTGGGATCAGAACCGTGAGCCTCAGCCCTGAAGGAAATAATGTATACAGTGGTCCATTTCCAAGACAAAATGCCTTAAGTCAGCTTCGGTCAGCAAACTACAGAAAAAACAGTGTCTACTAGGCCCCTGCTCGGATTACCCGTGCCCCCTTGTGGGCCCACCCCCCACCCCCTTAGTTGTCCTCACCCAAACCAAAGACATTTAGTCTAAGATGAAAGTTGACTAGCCTGCAAAATAGCTCGTTTTGTCTGTTCTTATCAGCCTGCCCAGCTACTTAGGTCATACGGCAAATACTTGAAGAGCCCCTGAGCTGACTAGGATTGCAATGCATTGTGGGCTGCAATAAAACACAGCAGGACAGCCCTAAAAAAAAGGCACCTGAAGCCCCTGACCAACAACCGATAGGCAATGTTCGGGAAGACTGTGACCCCACAGTACTCAGCCTTTGAGGAGTCGGGGGTGGAACCTGCACACTAGGCGATAAATGGCTTGTTGAAACTGTGCCAAGCGTACCCGCCCATCAGACATCCGATCTTGCAAGACCATCATTAAAAGTCTCACTTTCGCTGTTGTCCGGGTCTCTGAGTCCATTCTTTGGTTTGGACGGGTGAGTTTGTTTTTCACAGGCCCAACCACACATGCCTAGGTGGTCTCTGAAGCCTCAGTTTACCCACGATGATTTGAGGGACTGAAAAGATCAGTGTTTTTGGAGTCCACTTTGTGGATGAGAACCCTGTTTTGTTTATAAATAATTTACACAACAGTTTTTAGGAAGTATGATGAAAATTTAAAAAAATCTTTTGGTGCATAATGATACGTGAGTTCTCTGGAAACTCGTTCATGTGAAATGACATAGTGGCTGGAAATTTCAATAAAAATAATAATTTCCAGGATGTCTAAGAATTCGATCTTTTTTTTTTTTTGAGACAAGGTCTCACTCTGTCATCCAGGCTGGCGTGCAGTGATGTGATCTTGGCTCACTGCAGCCTCAATCTCCTTGACTCAAGCAATCCTCCTACCTCAGCCTCCTGAATAGCTGGGACTACAGGTGCCCAGCTGGTGGCATGCCCAGCTAATTTTTATATTTTTTGTAGAGATGGGGTTTTGAGATGTTGCCCAGGCTGGTCTCGAACTCCTGAGCTCAAGCAATCTGCCTTCCTCAGCCTCCCAACGTGCTGGGATTACAGGTATGAGCCACCGTGCCTGGCCAGAATTTGATCTTACACTCTGCTTTCTAAAAAGCACTAAATATTTCATAGGATAGGGTATTAAAAATACATAAATCGAACACTTTGAGTCTGTCCTTATTTCAAAAGTTGAAAGTGAGGTTTGCATTTCTGCTTTCCCTTTTGTGGGCCACGTCCATTCCACATTTCACAAAGCTCTGCACTCCTGAACACTTACATAACTGGGAACGGGGCTGACAGTTGGAGTCCACAGAACTCACTTGTCACCCTCGGGCTATGATACTTCAGTCTCTGTTACAAGTTCCCTTCTTATGTTTTCCTTTTGCCAAAACATACTCTGACAGATGGCCTCCCTCGGGCCTGACCCACTTTCTTCATAGCTGTAGATTCTAACAGAGTACAGGTATGTCTTCAATGGATGCACTTCTGTCTCTACACAAACACAAATCAGTGTGGACAGGTGGGATGCCCTGGGAAGCAAGAGGGTAATTAACCTCCGTGCAGGCAGGAGGAAGGAGCAACGTTGCAGGGGAAAGGCAAGGGGCTCGTCTCACAGGTTTTCAGGGACATGGGCTTTAAAATGCCATCTCCAAGCTCCCGTCCTGTGACCAGCATAGGGAGCTCATGCAGTTTTTAAAGAGATTCTGGGTCTGCACTGCGTTTTGTAAGACACAAGAAGGTTTGATTCTTTTGGTGAATCTCTTCTGGCAATTTCAGAGATGGACACGATTCATGCGTTTGGTCCTGAAAGCATCCAATTAAAAAGGAGGCGGCCTGCCGTGTCAGCCACACACTCATTGTCATGAGCCAAACGGTGTCCTCCAAGAATTCATGCTGAAGTCTAACTCCTGGTCCCTCAGAATGTGACCGTATTTGGAGAGAGTTTCTTTAAAGAGGTGATTGTGTAAAAGGAAAATATGCAACTCCTAATTTCCTTCTCAAAGTCCCCAAACTTGCAGGAAGTGATCTCTCTGTGAAAATGGCAGTCAGCCTCTGGCAGTGATGAGAGCTCCTGGCAGCTGTGCATGTGAAAACATGACCTCCAATCCCAGGGTTCACAGCAGAGCTATCAACGAGTTGTATGGCCAGATTTGAGCTGGTGTGTGGAATGTGTTCCTTTTTCATGGTTTAATTTCTTTTTCTCTTTGTTGATTAAAACGTGTCTAGTGTTTTTTAATTTTAATTTTTGTGGTACATAGAATGTGCATCTATTTTTGGGGCACATGAGATGCTTGGATACAGGCATGCGATGTGTAATAACAACATCCTGGAAACTGTGGTTTCCATATCCTTAAGAATTATCCTTTGTGCTACAAATAATCCAGTTATACTCTTAGCTATTTTAAAATGTACAATTAGATTATTATTGGCCATATTCACGCTGTTGTGCTGTCAAAAACTAGGTCCTCTTCACTCTTCCCAGCTATTATTTTGGTACCCACGAGCCATCAGCACCTTCCGCATCTCATGGTTTAATTTCTAGGACATTTTGTTCTCTTCCCAGCTGGCTTTCCTCAAAGCCAGGGACATTCCTGTGTTGACGCTGGGACTCATGACAGGGCAGGGTTTTGACAAAGACTGTGGTGCTGTGCACAGCCTCAAAGACCACCCAGACCATGCTCTCTGCAGCACGCTCCAGCTAATCTCGGAAAAAGCTGAAGCGCCAGCACACACACACACCAGATTGTTCTATGTGCCCTTCCAGGTGTGAGCGGCGGGCACCGATACAGATGGTCCCTCAAATGACTGACGGGAAAAAGTGACTTCTTGCCGGAAAGTGTACTTAAATTAGGAAAGTAGTCTAAAGGTGTGTGTTCGCACTTCCAAAGGAGAAACTCACAGCTTTCCAAATGATTGGCCAAGGCTCAGCCAGCTTTGCGGAGTTCTGGACGCGAGTGCTCTGCCTGGAGTGGAGTCCCCACCTCAGTGAGCTTTGCCTTAGGGTGCAATAATCAACAGCATTTGCTTCCACTCACTCGTCCCAGGTTTAGAAGAGAAAGCACAGGGCCATCCCACTTGTGAATGAAGCTCCCTTGGGAGGCGGGTGGCCTGAAGGCAACCATACTCCCTGATCAGCTTCTGATTCCACGGCCAAATTCTTCACGTCCTGCTGGAAGCTCGCCTGATTGTTCTGTAGGATTTCTGAGTTCATCTGCTCAAAACCAGACTAGTATGTCCTGTGAAGAAGCATTGTGTCCTTGTTCCTCTGACCCGTTTCACATCATCCGCCTGGGGTCCAGCCTCAAGGCACGAGTGTCACCTCTGCCTGCCTGCCGCCCTCACTGCACCTGCTCAATGCCCAGCTTCTCTAGAGGGTCCCTCCTGCTGTTTCTCTGCTCCATGGCCTGCTCCTGCCACTTCGGCTCTCATCTGCGCTTTGCAATAATCTCCTATTTATCATGTTCACCAATCAAGTCGTTAACTGGTTGCCAAAGTCACTTTTCTTGAGTGGACATTGTGCAAAGGCCCAGGAGGCGACAGGGAGTGACCTTGTGGAATTTCACGTAGGTTTGCATGGCCAGTGCTGGGGGCATCAAAGGTGGGCCACGAGTTGGAGAGGAGCAGGTCAGGCTCCACTGGGCTCCCTACAATGCATGGCGCCACTGACAACCAGCCTGGGACCTCAGGGGCATCAGAGGGTCTCAAGCCAGGGCCTGAAATGAGACTTGCATTCTGCAAAGACCCTGTAGGAGCATCTAAGGGGAGGAGCCACTTCCTCTCCCTGCTAAGGAAGAAGGATGCCCCCAGACACCGGGACTTGCTGTGCACAGGTCATTTGCTCTTCTTCCCTCCCTCCCTCTCTCCTTTCCTTCCTTCCTCCTTCCTTTCCTCTTTCTTTCTCTCTTTTTCTTTCTTTTCTTTCTTTCTTTCTTCTTTCTCTCTCTCTCTCTCTCTCTCTCTCTCTCTCTCTCTCTCCCCCTCCCTCCTTCCTTCCCTCCTTCCCTCCCTCCCTCCCTCTCTTCCTTGTTTTGCTCTGTCCCCAGGCTAAAGTGCAGTGGTGCAATCACAGCAACCTGCAGCCTGAGACTCCTGGGCTCAGTTGACCCTGCCTCAGCCTCCCAAGTAGCCAGGACTACAGATGCGTGCCACCACACCTCGCTATTTGTTTTATATTCATTAGAGACCAGGGCTTGCTATATTGCCTGAGGTCTTGGCGTCCCAAAGCATTGGTATTACAAGCATGAGCCAGCATGCCTGGCCACGATCTGTTATTCTCCAAGCCTAAGGCGTTCTTTCTGAAGTCACTGCTCAGAGCTCCTGCCCGACAGCTGATGACACCGTCTTGAATCGAAGCCTAATGCAGAAGCCAGGTTTTAAGCCCCATGGTGAGTGGGTGAGTGAGGGACCTTGGCCACCTCCCTCCTGTCTCCTACCCCGGACTCTCCACAGTCCTGGGTTCTTCCTGCCCTCCTCTGACTCCCCCAGCCCTGGCGACCCCAGCCTCATACTTGTTATTACCAGGAGCCCAGGGGGCTGTGATGGGCTGCCAGGTGCTTCTCCCCAGCGAGGCATCAGCTTCCTGAGGGCCCAGTCTGCCTCCTCGGCAGCTCCAGGTTCCAGTGCAGGGGCTGTGAGCCCCTGCTGAGTGCCGGACCTCCCTACATGCTGGTGTCCTCATCCCTGCAATGCAGACCATCCCCACCTGTGTCCTGGGGAGCTGCGGGAATCCAGTGAGACAGGGACAAGGACAGGGAGCACAGCAGGGTGGGGACTGCCTTCCTGTGATGGCCAGGCCCGGCTCAGCGTGTCTCACAGGCGCTGCCATCAGCGCCCCCCGCTTCCCCAGACCTTGCTGACGCTTGCCCTTCTGAAGCCAGTCACGACCAGCACTTTGCTTTATTTTCTACTGAGCTCATTTGAAACTGGAAGTGTGGCATCGTGAACCCTCCCAGCAGGGCGCCCTGTCCTCTGCTGACCAGACTGAGCCACGTGGTCAGTTCTGAGTCCACGTTTCTTCAGCACTCATCCAAATGCGGGCCGTTTCTCACCTCTTCTATGAATCAGACGTTCTAGTAACTGGAAAGTGAGCAATGATCTCGTAAGTAATTGTTTGGAGAGCAGGTCAAAGAGTTAATAGAAGAGCTTGCAAGTCTAAATCTAATTATTTCCTCAGCACTGAGCTCCTGGCCAGCGCACTGGATGGGTTTTATTATTTTGAGCCTCCCGACTCCTCTCCTCATGCAACTCTGCAGCAGTGTGGGTACTGCTGAAGTGAACTTCCCGTCCCTGTCCCCATGTCCTTGTGACCCATCATAGCTGCATGGTGGCACCCATGCCTCGGCCGACCATCCTTCATGCCTGTCTCTGGTGAGTTTGGGCTATTTGAACAAAGGCTGGAAAAGCCGGTCATTCATTCGTTCGACAAAGACTTCCCAGGCACGTGCTGTGACCAGGACCTAAGAGTCCAGCCTGAGCTCCTGTCCTGCTCCATCTCCTCCCGCCATCACTGCCTCCAGTGCCCCTGCGACCTGCTAATCCCACAGCTCGACCCTCTGGAGTGCAGGTGTCCTAGGGCAGGGCTTCCTTCTCCTGCTTCCTGCAGCTGTGTCCAGGGCGTGGAAGCCGCCCAGGACAGCAGGGGACAGCTCAGCCACAGTGGGAAAGAATGAGTGTTTCTTCGGAGATCTGGCCTTCCACGTGTGCATGGTGGGGAGGGAGGCGAGTTCCCTCCTTGGTCCTCCCACTTGCTCCTGTTTCTTGGGGCCCCTCTTCTCCACACGAGGCCCTCCCCACCCTCTCCCTGTAGAGCTCCAGTGAGAACCCCCCTCCAGGAGCCCCAACCCCAGTTCCAGATAAACCTTCTGCTTTTCCTAAAACTGTCAGAACCCAGTTCTAGTGCGGAGGGATGAAAACCCAAAAAACGTGTGAATTTGCCATTTCTTTCCTTGGGAAATCTCTAATAGACTAAGGAACAACGGATTAATATAAATAAAGTTTTAATGGCGGAATTTTGGGTATCAGCATAGATGGAGAAGAGACTTTCGTGCCTCTGACCCTCAATTTACCCAAGTCTGGGCTCCACATTGGTTGGGGCACCTGAGAGGCCAGGTTCACATTTGGGGAGAAGAGATTTTCTCCCGCAGGAGCAACGTAGCCTGCACGAGGCCCCTGGGGGAAACAGACCGCTCTGCGGCGTCTTGACGGGGTAGAGTGGTTTGCCAGGGAACCACAGAAGAGCCTTCTAGCAACTTCCAAGAGCAAGCCCTTACTTCACCCCTGGGAAATCGCTCCTCAGAACCCGGCACAGGCTTTGGTATTGGCGGGACCACAGCAAACGTTCACTGAACGAAACATGAATAACAGGGCGCATTGGAAACAGGAAACAAAATGAATGGAGAAGATTCGCAGTGATTGGTCATCCTGTCCATCCCCGGACGTGCAGGAAATGCCCTGACTTCTCGCCAATAACCTGCTGGGGCCAACTACACTCGGGCAGCTGTGCTCAAGTACTGGCTGTTTTCTAAGACGTCGAAGGATGGCAGCAAGGAGACACCACCTCTCGACAGCTCCGTCCTCGCGCAGAAATCTTTGCAACGATATGAATGCAGAGGGATGGCGTTTGGATCCGTAATAGATGACACCATCCCAGATCTGCAGGTGAGTCCCTTTTATGGGACAGGTGGGCACTGGTCAAATGGCATTTATAAATAATCCGGCTGACAATATCTTTTTTTTGGCTCCTGGTTTTCATTACCATTCAGCATTTCCTGCCTTTCAGACTGAAGTTCAGTCAATTAGCAGGGTCTCCCACCCAACGCCTGGGGTCCCTCTGCCTCTCAGCTTCCTGGGAAGTGGCTAATGAGTGCTCAGATACAGGAGGGCCTATGACAGACACTCTGTCGTCCTGCTATGTGGTGATCACGCCCTGAGACAGATTCGTAAATGTGGTCTTTCCTATGTTCAGGGTTTTTGTAATAGGATTTGGAGGGGGGAACCAGCTTGTCATTGAGAGTGCCGGGGGACCACTGACCAGAGGAGTTTATCCATGCCATGTCATTAGGGCTGGGAGTGATAATAACAATAATGATGAAATGAAGAGAAGAAAACCCGGCAGGGCCTGCCCTGAGAGACCCCTGGCTGAGGGACGCACAGGAGGCCCCGGCGGAGGCCCTGCTTTCTGGGACCTCACAGCCTGCACTGGCCTGTGGTGGGAGGTGCCCTGCAGCCGCCTTCCATTTCCATCTCTTGTTTTGGAGGTTGGCTTTGAGGGATGAGGACGAGTATGAGAAGCGAGGATTGGCAGGTTCAGATCAGAGGAAAAGCATGGACCGCCCGTGGCCTGGGGCTTGTGGTAGGCAGGGTTGGAGGCGCCGTGGTGAGGGGTACGGGGCGTGGGAGAGAGGGGACAGGCTCCGGGCTCTGCCTGCCACATGGAGCAGGCTCCTGCAGCTCCCTGCGTCCATCTCTCCTGCATGGGTCAGCAGAGTGGTGTGGGCTCCCCCAGGCCGATTCCACCACAGGGCTGAGCCCTGGGCCCCCCAAGTCCCGGCAGCGGTTTCACCATAAAAGGCACATTTAGCAAACATGCCTCAGGGCCTGGACTGTGTGTCACAGCAGCCTGAAGTGCATAGAGCAAGACCCATCGCAGTGAAATGCCGGCCTCTCACTGCTCCCAGCAAAACAAGTCACGGCAGCACATGGAGATGGACTTTCCGGAGAAAGGCAGCCTGCAGTGCTCTCTATTAGATGCCCTGAAAATCAATCTGCAGTCCGCTCCAGCCAGGTAAAATTACATCTAAAGCTGGTTAGTTTCGTCTCAGGAGTGTTTTCCCTCCTGATGCGGGGCCGAAGACGCGGGCGGTAAAGCACCCTGAGCAACGACCCGCCCCATGCTCCTCCTCTGGGTGGGGACGCCGCTGGGCTCTGAGGCACTGAGGGGCTGGTGCTGGGGGCGGGATGGTGCCAATCCCTTACCCATCCGCCACGGAGGGCCTCCTTTTCACGCTGTTATTCTGTATTCCGCACAGTCTGTAAAAAGGTGTGGCCTGTGGATGTCTTTAATTTGCATGAGTGGGAGGGTCAGGGTTTTGGAGCTGGATCCTCGGGGCAGCCGAATGCTCTAGGAACAGCTGTTTTGCAGATGAGGCCTCAGTGAGGGCGGGGAACGACCTCAATGCAGGAGTGAAGGACTGAGAACCATCACTTCTCCACCGGAATCTTACCCATGCTGGGGCCCTTGACCATAACTGGAAAATTGGAAAGAGCAAGCATAGGATCAGAGAGTCCCAGGACCCCTTGACAGGGCCCCAGCCTGGGTGGGCATCCCCACGATTATACACCTTCCATTGTGTGTCCCGGCAGCCCCAGACACTGTTAGGGCCAGCGTCGCCCTCCCCGCCTCCTGGATGAGAAGGAGCCTCCAGAGTGGCCGAGGGACCCACCGTGGAGGCAGCCTGGCCAGGGACGGGGCCGCTCTGTGCAGTTTGGTTGTGACTTTCCCACAAGGCGTGATGCATGGGAAAGAGGCATGAGCTGTGATGGTAAGTGGTGCAGAGCCGTGTAGGGACCGGGGTTTTGTAACACCCTTACTTTCAGTCACATGGCGGGGAGCCTGGGTCCTCTCCATGTCAGAGAGGACGGCTGGGTTCTGGGGTTTCACAGCACTCAGGAACCCCTGGTTCCAGGACAGGCTGTGAGGGGCAGGTGCCAGCACTGTTCTGGGGCCATCACCATCATCCCAGCTCCCTTCCCACAAAGGCCAGGCGCAGCCCTGGAATCCTCTCGACACTCAGATCCCCATGGTCTGTGCCAGCACTGGGAGCCTGCGCGCTGTGACGATGGCGCCGCGTATTAAACCGCTCCAGCAAGGAGGCCGCACTGCGCAGTTCTGTGTCCCCATCTCCACCCAACACCAGAGGCTCCAGGGTGGTTTGGGAGTTGGGTCTAGGCTCTCTTCTGCAGAGTCCCCGTTTTTCTGCGAACCTCACCCTCTCTAGAGGCGAATAAGCCACTGAGCAAGCAGTTTCTTGCTTATCTTTAGGGAACCGCGGGAAGGTCTGGGGAGCAGTTCCCAGAGTGTGTTCTGCCAAAGGCACGCAGGTGCCGGTGCCAAGAGCAGCCTCCTGAGCCTGTACTCGCGGAGGGCTGAGCCCCACAGAGTCAAGCAGCTCTCGCTACGGAAGGGCTTCCCGGGGCGTGTAATGCACATTGTGCTGATACAGTCTGAAAATCTCCAAAATGGAGTAAGCGAGCAGCCTCTCTCCTGACCTTGGGACTCGGTTTTCACGAGCATCTCATGAACTTCTGCTCCAGGACACAGACTGGAGAAGTGCTGACTTCTGGCTGTCATGAGGCCTGGTGATGTCTCTGCAGACATTTCCTGAGTGAAGCACAGACAAACCTCATTTAGCCTTGGGCTGAGCTCCAGCATGAGGGGCAGGTAAGGAAGGTGTTCTCATTCTGCGTTCGGTCCAAAGTCGGTGTCTACGTGCGTGCATGTCAGTCTGGTCAGGGGTGGGGCAATATAAATAAACATCTTCAAGAACCTCTCAGGGACGTCTGCACGTCTCTCATGGGGTGCGCAGCACAGATGAGCGCACGGGCTGGGGCTCCAGGGCAGCTGCTGCCACGCCTGCCAGGGTCCTACCACGCTACACTCAGAAATGTCACACGGAGTTGGAAAAAAGCCACAGCTTGCTCAGCTTCCGACAAAGAGCGGATTCACAGTCCGTTGGATCTCAGAGAGGAGTGAATGGGGCACCCCCTTCACAGGGCCAACCCCAGTAAAACGAACAGGCAACAGAATCAAAAAACCAAAAACTAAAAAACCAAAACCCCACACAACCCCTAAAATCTACCTCCGAGCGATTTGCTCAACAGCCATTCTACACACACACGTGGGGAGCCTGCCACGTGCCCACTCTGCTGTGCCTGGTGGGATTGGTGGCGAACAGAACAGAGGGAGTTTCACCGAGAAAAAGCGCCGTGTGGACTTGGTGCATGGTTAGCATGGACGCAGCCGCTTAGCTCACACGTGCCTGGAAATGCGTGCTAGTGCATTACGGCATTTACATCAAACTGAATTATCGAATATGTGAGTCAACCAAAGGCGGCTGAAGAGATGGGCTCAGACAATGGCACACATTCTCATCGAGGCGGCGGTGGCCCCGCTTCAGTGGAGAGTCAGCCTGCCCTCCTCCCATCAGCTCCCCTCTCCTGGTCAGCGGAAGCCTCCTCCCTGGGACCACCCCTCCTGCCTCCCAGCTTCCTGAGTGGGTGAGGCTGACCCCTCTGCTGCAAACGGGGCTCTGATTGACCTGATCAGCATAATTCTACTCTCCTGATAAGAAAGGACTCTAGAATTTGCACTGTTCAGCATAAAATAGAAACTAACTAAGCTGCCCCTCTGAGGGAGGGCACCGTGGTGCTGGACACAGCTGATCTGGAGACCCTCAAGCTGTCATTCTCAGAGATGCAGCCTGGGACCCACTGAGCCCACAGCAAGGACAAGTTCCTCTGCAATCCCACGTGCTTTCTCATGCAATGCTGTATTGGCAGTGCGTCTCTCCCGGCCTCCTGTCGCCCCTCAATCTGCCTTCATTCATCATCGCAGTGCTCCTACTATCCCCGATCCTGCCTCCCCGATTGGAGGTGGCCAGAGCACACCTGTGTTACCTGGGTGTGTCTGCAGGGCACTGTCCTGTGAATATCAACCAGACCAGCAGTTGCAGGGAGCGACATTGCACTCCAGGGTCACCAGCCAACCCACAGCCACCCTCAGCAAGCTAGAGTCAGGGGCTTCCTGTGGGGCAGGGGCTTCAGTGTTCCCACAGCTAAAAAGCTCTGGGCCAACGGGAATAAGAAACAGCTCCCAGCGCAGGGTTCCTCCTCCCTCCGTGGTTTCCCAAAGACCAGCTCTAGAGGCCAAGCTGCTGACTTATTTAAAACACAAGCGTTCTGCCCCAGAAGGAGCAGGAGTAGCTGCTGCAGGGAGGAGAGCAGGACACAGGGAAGGGCAAGGAAAGGCTCACGTGGGACCTTGGGACACACCCAGGCTGCTCTCGCAGGCCCCACCATTGGGGGCCTGATGTGGCTGAGCATCTCCCCTCGGCAGGTGTGAGCTGCCCTTCAGTGCCCAGCGGAAATAACTCTGTGGAGATGCTGCCCATTTGCCGGCTGCCATCACAGCAGACGCCAGGGAGATGCTGTGTGCTGATGGGGGTGCAGGAACCTGCGTGGGCTCCACTCCTCTGCCGGTGCCCTGAGAAAAAATGTGTCGTTGTGTCACTCAACTTTCTCAATGACAACCACGTGAGGCTCTGCAGGTAGCAAAGTGACCACTCGTACCAGGCACTGAGCAGAGTTGAACCCAAAATCAGCAAAGCCCCCTCCTCTCTGGTGCCTGGCAAGTCTCTTAAAGCTGCTGGGAGACCCACAAGCTCGCCAGCTTCAGGGCCAGCAGTGACATTCGTGGACCCAAAGGACCCTGGACAGCCCCCCAGGGAAAGTGATGGGCAATTGTTTTGAAATCCCAAAAAGGGAGCTGGAACAGAATATATTAGGACCCTCTTTCCCACCTCAGGGAGACACGGGTGAATTCCCCGGGAGCTTGTGCTCTCTGCATTGGTCCTTTTCATTAGAGTGTTTGAGGACACACGACTTGGTGAAGCAGCAGGGCCCTGTGTCCTTTTATGCACAAATTAAATCTCAGGTCGAGGCCTCCTATGCACATTTTCTGGTGCCTGTGTAGAGGACTGCTCCCCAGCTCTCTTCCGTCCTCAGAAACCGCTCCCCGCTCTGAGGGCTCCCAGACCCTGTGGGGTTGTGCAGGGCCCAGCTGAGAAACCACAGAGGTGATGGGGCGGCTCTGCTGCCCAGGCCCCCATTCTGCCATTCTGCACGTTGCTCCTGTGTCACATGCAGAAGAGGCTCAGCGCCAATGAGGGTTCACATTTACCAAATCCTGACCATGTTCCAAAACACGTGAAGCATTCATTGGGCGTGTTCCCTCCACCACTGCTCGTGGGGTCTTCTGAGCTACCTACAATTACTACTCTCCTTCTGACTTCGAGCTTCAATTTGCTGAAACTCAGGCTGGCTGACTCTAGCACCTCCACAAAATGAGAGATTTCCAGAAAGAAAAGTTCACGATTCAATATGGTCAGGAGTTCTAGACCAGCCTGGCCAACGTGGCATAACCTGTCTCTACTAAAAATACAAAAATTAGCCAGGTGTGGTGGCAGGTGCCTGTAATTCCAGCTACTTGGGAGGCTGAGGCAGGAGAATCATTTAACCTGGGAGGCAGAGGTTGCGGTGAGCTGAGATCGAGCCTGGTGACAGAGTGAGACACAGTCTCAAAAAAAAAAAAAAAAAAAAAAAAAGATTCAATGTGTCTCTTGAGAAACGTACCAGAATCCACCCACATCTTGACAACATATATTGAAGCCTCTGAAAGTTGTGCACCAAGATACACCTGTTCATTAAACCCTTCACCTAGTTACACCTGTTCATCAAACCCTCCACCCAGATACACCTTTTTATTAAACCCTTCACCTAGGTACACCTGTTTATTAAATCCTCCACCCGGATACACCTGTTCATTAAACCCTTCACCTAGGTACACCTGTTCATTAAACCCTCCACCCAGATACACCTGTTCATTAAACCCTTCACCTAGGTACACCTGTTCATTAAACCCTTCACCTAGGTACACCTGTTTATTAAACCCTCCACCTAGGTACACCTGTTTATTAAACCCTCTACCTAGGTACATCCGTTCATTAAACCTTTCACCTAAACCCTCCACCTAGATACACCTGTTTATTAGACCGTCCACCTAGATACACCCGTTCATTAAACCCTTCACCTAGGTACACCCGTTCATTAAACCCTTCACCTAGATACACCCATTTATTAAACCCTCTGCCTAGATACACCTGTTTATTAAACCCTCCGCCTAGATACACCTTTTTATTAAACCTTCCCCCTAGATACACCTGTTTATTAAACCCTCCGCCTGCAGATTTGGGCTACAAATTGTTCTTTTCAAAATCGTCGGCCATGGTGGAGGTGTGGATTTCACTGCCATGAGCTTGCTGATGGATCTGTGGATTGGGACGTTACACCCGGCTGCCATCCTTGTAGGACTGATTAGCCCTAGGCCTGCTTCCTTCTGTGTGTTAGGCCCTCCCCAGGAGCTCATGTAGGGAGCTGAAAGACACACCTAACTCTCAGGACATGTGCTGTCCATGAATCACCTTGCCATGGTACCTGCTTTCCATCCAGCTCTAAAACCATGTGGGCTCGGTACCCGGGAAGGAGATAGCAGCCTGGGGCACCTCCTGGCAGGTTGGCGGGGTCGCTGAAACCCACAGAGGATCATCTCCTAAAGTGTCTCCTTTCTTCTCCTTAATCTCTGTGGCTTCCCTACCTGGGGGCCACTGGTCACTAGAAATCAACTTGGCCTTGACTTTTCCTCCCACAGGTTGATAGGTCTTTCAAACTTTGGTGGAACTCTCAGACAATTTAATTTTGGGCTATGTTTTCTAGGGATGTTCCCTTTTCCCAAGTTGTCTGAAATAATGAAGGTTTGTGTGGCGGGGGGGGGGGTAGGGGGGTACCGTGACACCCTTGTGACTGTTGTGAGGGTGAGTACCAGGGGGATCTGGGTCTACCCATGGGTCTGGATGGCACCGGCACCCTTTCCCACCCCATCAACCCGCTGGCCCTGCAGCTGGGACCCTGATTCCTGCACGAGGATTGCCGGCTTTCCTGCTTCACAGATGATGAATGGGGAAGGAGGAGAGAGGCGTCAGCCTGCAGGACAAGAGGAGGAGCTTGTGTCCCCCCAGAAGCAGCCCACCTCTGCCCCCCTCAAGAAGTAGTCCTCCTCAGGATGGCCAAAGAATGCCGCCGACCTGGGCCCTGCGGGACGCGTCTCCTCCTTTGGTTGTGCGACTGCATAAAGCCAGCATCCATAAAGCCCACTTATTTTTACGACCTTGCATTAAATTAAATGTGTTATTTTACACAGGTGCTTACAAAGTCCACTGAGTATCCTCTGATGGCTCCCTGGTTCCCTGACACAGTGGCAGGACTGGCACTCACTGAGCTGACCCCACACTGATTTGCTGTTTCCGGGACAGGAGGGAACAGCCGGGCAGCATTACTGACTCGCGGGAAGCAGGATCATGACCTGTGGTCACCCGCAACCCCTGTGCTGGCCTCTGTCTTCTACAAGTACTGTTGGAAGAGGTCCCGGGTCTGATGTCTCCGGCTTCCTTCTGAGCCACGGCTACTCCTGAGGAGGGTACAACGGCCGGGGTGGGGGTCTCTGGCAGTGGTCCCATTGGTGACCCATTGGCCTTTTTCTCTGCAGGGCTGGGCTGCCCTTAAACAACTGTTCCAGGTTCGGAGAGACTTGGAGGCTTGGGGAAGTGGACTGTAAGGGGCAGGGGCCATTGCTTCCCGCGGCCTCAGCCTGCGTCCTGCTGGATTATGCCCGAGTCCAGGAGTCCTGGCTGCCTTTCCTTGGAGCACAGTCCTAGCCCAGCACCAGCAGAGAAGATCTCCATGGGGCTTCTGAGAATTCAAGATTCTGGCAACAGATGAGCGATGGTGTTTTCAGAGCACTCAGCCTGCTTCCCAGGGTGGGGCCCTCTCGTGCCTCCCTGACGGCCGATTCTCCCAGGCATGTTCTGGGGGCTGCTCTTGCCTGGCTTCCATCCCCAGGCCCTCCTTCCCCTCTGCACTACTGTTCTGTGGGGTAACTGGGCGGACAGATCCCAGGCCCTCCCAGCAGAAGAGAAAAGTGAGGCGGCTGGAGGCCAATGCTTTCTTTGACTCTGAAATGAATTATCTCAGTATTACAGAAAATGTAAAAAATATATCATTTAAAAAGGAAATCACATTGTCTCCAACCCCACCTTCCAAGGGCTCACACTGTTAATTACTTTGCAGAGTATTTTATACTGTCTTATCTTGAGAGGCAAGATAGTAGATGAATAGAGATTGGATTTAATTTGTAAATATGAGTGCATGTATCCCTCTTAATGAAATGAGATGCTGTCCATGGTTTGGTAATTCCCTTTCCCATTAAATATTACATTGCAAACATTCTTCATTATCTAAAATATTCTTTAAAACACAAGTTAAGATGTCTACATGACATATTCTAATGAAAATATATCCTACGGTATGGCTAACCATTCCCGGACTGCTGGATATACAGGGAGCATCCAGTGTTTTTGCATGTTTTGTAGACATGTACGCACATGTGGAGGAGGCTGGGCCGGCCTGGCTGCATTCTGGGGAGATCTAGTGAGCCCCTGCTCCCTCCTCAGGCTGATGCCCGTGTTTTAGTCCATTCTGGAAGCCTGGACATGCTCTGTTCACACCAGACACACGCCTGCAGCACGCTTGGCCCATGGAGCCACTGCATCCAGCCCAGGGCAGGCATCGCCCCACTCCTCGCCCAGCCCTGCCTGACAGCGGCTCCCACCTCCGTCCGCGTGTTCTGCAACCTTGACTTGACCTGCAGCTACACAGAGAGTTTTTCTCTTTTCAGATGTTTCATCCCTGTGGCCACCTGAGCGCCATCTGTGTGGGGCATGTGGCCTGGCCATGGTGGTGGCGACAGGTTCTCAGTGGTGCTGAGGCCTGGCCCTGCTTATGTTCGGACCTTCCCCGGCACTGCCCTCCACGCACCTGCACAGTATCGGGGATGGAAAGGTTTGGGCCTGGGGTCTTCTCAGGCTGAGATCATGTTCTCTCATTTCCTGAGAGCAAAATAATAAAACAAGGAGCGATGTGTTCCCTTCTCTAGGCAGGCAGACCACAGAGACGTCAATTAAATCTAAAGGCATGCTCCTATTCAGCAGAAAATAGCTGCTGCTGTAGAAATATGACATGGAGGAGATCGCTGAGGTCTGAATAACTGTGGATGGTGCAGCCTTGGAGACAGATGCGCCCCTGCTCCGACGGCCTCTGCTCGGGTCTGCTGCGGCGGCTGCGGTGGTCTTCCTGTCTGAAGGCCCCATCCTCCTTCATTTTCAGGGTCAGCAGTCTGCGCTTTGATTCACCACAGGGATAGGCAGGAATCATCGGTGCAGTTTTACCCCTGCAAACTCAGGTTTGCAGAAGTGAACCTTCTTCAACTAAACTTCTGCCTTGAGACGTCTGTGGGTGCCACCTGGTCACTTGGTGAGCGGCCGTTTCAGCTGCCTGGGTAGAGGGAGAGTCCAGTCAGTTAGGCCTTCTCCCTCTCCCCGAGCTGCACCCTGTCCTCCCGGAGGTGAGGGGCTGAGTCTTGGATCCCAGGCGTTGGTGCAGAGCAGGAAGGCCTGTCTTTGGTCTGCTCCAGGCGGTGCCGACATCGCAGGGAAACTGCATCCCGCTCTGCTCTCTGCAGCCTCTGGGGCCAGGGCACCGCCATCCAGGCACACCCTTAGCTTCCTTGTCTCTCCTGGGCCAGGTGGGGGGTTGAGCTGTGTCCCAGCCTCTGTGGGCCTGGAGAATCTCAGTGGCCTGGTTCGGGCCTTCTGCCCCCGTCTGCTCCAGGCTGCGTGGTGGCTGAGGCACAGGTGTGTCTGTGAGGCTGCGCGGGAATGCTTGCCGCTGGGAACACAGTGCTTCTCCTTCAAGTGCACTGGGCACTCTGTTGTTGGCCCATCCGCCCCACCTGCCTGGGGTGGGACCAGCCCACAGCACCACGTCCTCTCCACGCCGCCAGTGGGAGGTTCAGGAGAAACTGGGGCTCCCAGAAGCAATGTTCTCCTAACTCTGACCCAAGTTACTGCTGGACCCAAGACTCTGTAAACCACAAGCCAAGAATGTGACCCTTTTTCCTCCTCAGGTGACTTTCTGACAGTAACCCTGAAGCCAGCCTGTCTTTCCTAAATCGACAGGCACCCCAGTTGTCCTGGGTGGGTGGTGGGGACGGGCGGTCAGTGCTGAGTGGACACGTTGCTGCAATACCACAGAGGCCCCACAGGGCATCCGGTGCAAGCTCCGCCCGGAAGAAGCGGATAGAGGTGTCCGGGCAAGGCTGCTGCTGTGAGTACTTCGGGAGGCGCCACTGACGAAGGTCTCAGACGCAAGTGTCTGGCACACAGCAAGTCTTCCAAGAGCTTGATACACACACACGGTTCTGTAGCAAAAGCCATTTTGTTTCTCTGCATTTTCAACCAAAATTTGAAAGCCATTGCTTTCAGCTAGCAGTGTAGATTTCTATACATAAAGACCTGAAAACCGCTATTTAAAACAACTTTCCCCAGAGTGGACTTAGAAATGACGCATCAGGCTAAGAGGCGCAGAGAGGCCTACCTGCACGTTCATTTCTTTCTTACCCTGGTCAAGTTACTGGAATTTGAGGAGGGTGCTTGTCTTCTGAGAAATTCTCGGACTCCAGGGTGTGTGCTGGGAAGGACGAGGTCGAGATGTCTGTGCCTTGTCAAGGGGCCTTTTTTCCGCTGAGCCGAGGCTCTGAGGGTCCTGGATGGGCTCAGAGCGTGCAGCATCCTGCCAGCCAGGAGACCTCAGGGCTGGTTACAGGACGGCTCCGTTCCTAGGCAACACTCGGGCCTTCAGAAGGAAGTCGCACGCCCTGCTAAGGAGCTGGACCTGCTTTGTCTGTTCACTGTATCGCCTTGAAGCCTTTACTGAACAGTTGACTAAAAGATACATTTTTTGAACAAATAATTTGGAAAATTCATAAATCCATGTTTAAATAAAACCCGGGCTTTAGCTACGTGAGGTTGTGACTGCTTTTTTCTTTTAAAATAGCTATTTTATTTTAAAGCAATTTTATCCATACATTCAAAAAAGTCCAGAATAGCAGAAAATATTTCATTTGAGCCAATGCAGAAAGCACAAAAATAATCCTCGTGTCTGCCAGAGGATGGGCCGGACTGCATTTCAGGTAATCAACTCAGGAGCAATAGAAGGCTTCCGAGGGTAATGGACCATGTAATCAGTCAATTTGTGGTTGCCTGGCGCATCCCTGCTCAGACCTGGGCGGGGCGGGTGGGTGTGGGGGGCGCGGCTTTTGAGGCTCACCCTCCCCCACCACCTGTGGGAAGCTACGTCGCTTCTCTATGTCTCAATTTTCTCCTCTATTATAAAAATAGCAGCTACCTCATAGAGTTGTCTTGAATATCAAATAAGAAAATCATGTACGGTGTTTTTGTGACACTAACGTAGGTTCCTTTTCCTGTTTATTTCCCTGTCTGTCCCTAGCGGCCCACCCCAGGGGAGGGGGTCTTGCCCACTGCCTCAGGCCTAGCAGGAGGGTGAAGGGACCCTTGGGATATGGGTTCCACAGGATTTGGGCACAGCTGCTTTTCAGCAGAGGAGCCATGGGATTTTGGGAGAGACCAGCCATGCGTATTCTAGAATGGTCTAGAATGGTGTAGAAGCTGCAGAGACCAGGGTCTGCAGGCAGGAGATGGGTATTAGAGTCCACCAGGTGGCTGATAGCCTAGGAACTGCTTGGACAACTGTTGTATGGTGAGGGCACGGGGCCCAGCCAGGGCAGCAGGGGTCCCGGTGAGAACATGGGTGGAAGATGGTGCAGGAAGGGGGTCCCCACCTAATGTCTCAACCCCAATCACATCTCAGCCCCAATCCCGACACAGACACAGGGCCGGGGAAGTGGGTACTCTGAGGTAGAAACGGTGCACCGTCTCGCAGAATGGAGGCGAGTTCCAGAGCAGGAAAGGTCTGTTTCGTCATGCCTAAGCTCTCGGTCTTGAATTCACATGAAAACCATGTGGGTCCTAACAGTGACCAGCCAACGTCAGCGACGGCTTGTGTAATAGAATACCATAAATTACAGCTGAGGTGCATGCACCCTGGTGCACCCACGCGGGTCTAACCATCTCACAAAAGGGTCCTGCTATCAGCCCTGCTTGGCAGAGAAGAAACCTGGACACAGGAAACGCCGCCCTGGACCTGAGGGCAGGGAAGCCAAGATTCTCACCCAGGCCCCGTCCCCAGGGCCGAGCCTCCTTCTCTGCCCAGCGGCCTCATCTTGTGGAGCCCATATTTAGTAAATAAAGATTATTTAGTAAATAATCTTTAGTAAAAACCGATTTGTAAATTATGCATCAATGCTGCCATGATGGACAGAAAACTTTTGCAATACCCAGTGAACACGGGGGATGAGTTCAGTTACGCAGGTAAAGAAATCCTTGTCGTGCAATTGCAGGTCTCATGGTGACATCCCCTCAGTGAAGCCTAAAAAACAACGTGTGCTTGCTGGGTGCCAGGCCCATATCGGGGGCTCTATTCATTCTTCAGATGCTGCTCAGGTCCGCCTCCCTGGAAGCCTCCCTGATACTCCTTTTCCCACCCAGCCCGGTTTAGGGGGCTGTCCCTGCACAGCCATAGCCTCCAGCCAGCTGCCCTCACTGCCCTGGAATTGCTTAACCTGCCCCCCACCCAGCTTTGCTTCCTTAATGGGGGGTACAATGAGCACTCAGCTGATGGGCAGATGGACAGAAGGATGGATGGAGAGGCTGCTGGGCAGGTGGGTGATGGGGGATGGGAGAGTGGCTCATGCATGGTTAGAGAGATGGATAAAGGAATGGTGAATGAATGGATAGATAGGTGGATGGATGGTGCTTGGGTGGGTGGCTATATGGTGAATGGATAGGAAGATAGAAGGTGGAAAGATGGACAGATAGATGGATGATGGATGGATGGATGGATTGGGGAATATTTGGGTGGACCATGGGTGGAAGGATGGTCAATGTATGAGCAGATAGATGATAGGTAGACAGGTGTATGTATGGTGGATGGATATTAGGATGGGTATATGGATAGATGAGTGGGTGAACAGATGGTGGATGGATGGGTGGATGGGCTGATGAGTGGACTGATGGATAGATAGATGGGTGCAAGGGTACATGAGTGGATAGATGGTGGATGGATGGGTGGATATACGACGACTGAAAGGGCAGATAATGATGAATGGATGGCTGGAGGGATGGATGGATATAAGCACGGGTATATGGATAGATGGATGATGGATGGGTGAATAGTTGGTGGATGAATGGATAACAGATGAGTTGATGAGTGGATGGATGGGTGGATGATTGATACATGAGTTGGTGGATAAAAGACAACAAGATAAACACTACACCTCTTCAGCATGGTAAGAAATACTTGGGAATAGGGTGACTCTCTCTAATTAAGACTTAAATCGCTTTTTTGTTTGAGTATGTGTCATGAAATAATAATTTGGTTGGTTATTTCTTAATCATTTCATCAAGTTGATTCTATGCAAATAAGAAAACTGCCTTAATACAGCAGATTACCAATTTATTAAAGTTAAAAATAGTAATTTAATTTATAGTAGGGATAAAACTAAATTAGAAAAGTTATTTGTTTGATTCTGTTGGCCATAGAGTCAAAATGAAATTATCAGCTTATGTGAAAAATTATCACTTTCTCGAATGCCACCTCTTCCATGCAGCCCTCCTTATTGCCCCTAATGCAGTAGTGTCTCTCTTCTCTGAGCATTGATGGAACTCCTAGGGTAGTCAGTTATAGAGCCTGGCTATGAGGCTGGTTCTATCACTCACTAGCCATGTGATCACAGCCCACAGAGTGAATATTTCTAGGCCTCAGTTTCTCACTCCATAAAATGGGAAATAACAATAGGCTTAAACTCAAGACCCACCATGGGTCTTAACGAATAGTACATGTGACATCACTGCCATCCGTGAAGATCTAAGTAGACATTACGTGTCATGATTGCCTGTCTTACTTCCCAGAAAGTGTAGACCAGATGGTCAGGAAGTATAGACCATTCACACGGCAAGTCTACAGGAAGAGCAGACGCCAGGGTGAACGGGGTAAATGGAGGATAGGGGGCTGCATATTTCTTTGCAGATCAAAACGTCTAGAAGTTTTAAAGAATAAGCCACTTGCAGTACATTAAAAAACTGACGAAGGTCATTCCACACCCTTTGCCAAGATGTCTGGGAGACTTGACTTTGGAGCGGACGGCCCAGGCAGGGAGGTTCACAACTGTACTTCCACCTGGCATATCAGTGGAGGGACGGCTCTGCAAACTGAAGGGCGTCGCACACCTAGGATCATCTTCCTCATGTTACAGGGTTTTGTTAAACTGTCTGTCCATAAAACCAGCAGCCCAGTCCTGGTGTGGGGAAGCGTCTCCTTAGAATTTCAAGTGGGCTGTGAGCATCCCTGGAACTCCAGGGAAACACTGTGGGCTCAGGGTCAGGCCTCAGCTTTAGCAGGCAGCAGAGACCTGCCGCCTGGCTTTGCTCTGTCCCTGGAGCCCCATCTCCCTTCTCCAGGGCCCCGCTGGCTGATCCCCTGCGGAGATGCCGTGGGAGAGCCTCCCTGTGTGTGGGCTCTGGCTAGAGGCAGACGAGGCCCAAGGTGCCAAGGAGAAGCTCTGAAACTTGAATGTCACCTAACTAGGTTTCCTTCCGGGCATCAGCAAGGAAAAAAAGCCTGCAGTAAAAAGTAGTTCTCTGAAGCCTCTGGTCTTCAGGAAATTATTTCCGCTATTATCCTTCACGCAGGACTCTAGACTGGCCAGAGTAGTCTGGTATTATTATGTGACTAGTCCAGATTATTTCCTCCTCAGCACCCTAGCTAGTTTTAGGGTGAGCAACACCGATACAATAGTGATTTTACACTCAATGAGCATTCCAAAGTTCAGCAAATATTTCAAGCCTTTCAAAGTTGCTACAGGATAACTTTGGAGTGGACGTTTGGTATGCAGGCTGCACTGCTGAGGAAGAAAAGTGTGGCTAAGAAAACAGACATTTAGACAATGCTCATTTCCAGAAAAATGAAACTAAAGTAGGAGCTTAAATATACACAAAAATGTACAGTGACATTTCACTTTCTTTTTTTTTGAGATGGAGTTTTGTTCTTGTTGCCAGGCTGGAGTGCAATGGTGTGATCTCGGCTCATGCAACCTCCGCCTCCTGGGTTCAAGTGATTCTCCTTCCTTTGCCTCCCAAGTAGCTGGGATTACAGGTGTCTGTCACCACACCTGGCTAATTTTTATATATTTTTAAGTAGAGACAGGGTTTCATCATGTTGGTCAGGCAGGTCTCAAACTCCTGACCTCATTTTATTAATCATTTTACCTTTTTGGTGTCTAAGAATCTAATTCCAATTTAATATATAATTTTAGCTTAGAATTTAATACATAGACAGTGGAAACTTACTATTATACACTTTAAAAAAAATCCAGCAGAATCCATCTGAGAGGTTTATCTTGGCTCACCCGTATGCTCCCCTGTGTAGACCGAGTTACAGCAAGACCAGGCGCTACTTTTTGGAGGGCATGGCCTCAGTGGATGGAACCAGCGCCCAGCGGGACAGTGATCCAGAAGGTTAGTGCTGCAGTAAATTAAGCCTGATATAGAGATGTTTGTGGGTTTTATTAACATCTCATGATGTCTCTAAGCAGTTCTTATTATATAACAGAATGAATTATGTAGTCCAAGGCTATTGCTCAGATGACCTACTGGAAATGATAGTTTTCTTCCCTCATCACATGAATCTAAATGTTAACTAAGTGCTTGTTAGCTTTTCACATCACATCAGAGGGATTCATTAGCTCTTACATCTCTGCATATGTGCTTTAAGAGTCTTTAGATTAAAGATGAATCAAAGAGATTCAGTTCTGTAAGTTTTGGACTGGAAATCAGGGTCTCTCTGGACATCATCCGAGTGTAAAATGTAGCACAAATTGCCTTTAAAAATTAATAATTTACCAAATCTATCAGCTAAGCCCAGTCTGGCTTGAGAAGATAAGTAAAATAAATATTGTAAAGTCAATTTTTAATAATCTGTGGCATGAAATTTGAGCACAAGAGAAAACATTTAGCAATTAGGCAGGAACATTCGGTGCATGATTAAATGTGAATAATAATATGTATTTAAAGGCCCCATACCTTACCTGCTAGCAGGAAATATTTAAAGTTCTAATCTAGTACACAGCACAGTTCATGCCGTTTCTTTAACGAGCTCCTGCCTTGTGATTTTCATGTTTGAGCAGTTACTTTATAAGTATTTTTACATGGATGGCTATGTGTAAGGCTGACAAAGAGTAGCACGGACAGATATGCGATGGGGGACTGTCAGACCAGCGCAGCCATGGAAAGTAATACAATTAGATCCTTCATCATGCTGCTAACAGTGCTTGGGTGTATTCATCTAATTATTGAGACAGCACATTCACATCTGAGGGATTTTAGTGTAAGAGGTTTATAAAATTTAGAGTTGAAGCTGATCTGTCTCAACCTACCAAATAGAAGCTGTCTCTATCTACCAAACAGACTCAGGACTGTGGCTTTTCACAATGAAGAATCAAATCCCTGATGAAAGATGGCAGGTCCTCATCTTCCAGAAAGAGGAATAATAATAATAATAATAATAATAAAAAGGCAGAGGAAAAGGAATAGTTCGGTCGAGAAACAGAGAGAGAGAGAGAGAGAGAGAGAGAGAGGAGTGAGCACGGCGCTGGCAGAGAAGGAGCCACCGCTTGCCGCTCAGAACACATGCCCTGCACCCAGGGCACAGAGGAGGGAGGTGATGTAATTCTCCCCGGTCACACTGATTAATGACCACCCAGGGCCAGCCACAGATTCCAGCCTGTCCTGAAAGAACCAGTGCTAGTGTCTTTTAGGCATGCTTCCGAAGGAGCTTGCCTTGTGCACAGCCTGAGTCAAACCTGCAAGTAGAGAAGACGATGCTTCCCAGTGAAAGTGAGATGTTCCCGCCTGTGCTGCTCAGTTCTCCTCTCTCTGCTCTCACAAGGTGGGATTACACCTCCACTCTTCTCCATCTATCCTGTTTGTGAAACACTCGCCTCCAGGAGGAGCTCGAAGCTCTCCCACCCTCTACCTCTGATCACAGCGCTGATGTGAGTCATGGCTCCGATGACAGCCAGGTCCCCAGGATGGCTGTGGAGCCGGCTGAAGGCGGCCGGGGCTCCTTCAGACCCGCCTTGGTTAACCCGGACGAAAGCGTCTCTGACTGGAGCGCTACACTCAACGCAGAGCCCGTGCCCCTGCCCGTCAGTTCCGTAATGCCTCCTGCTTGGTTTGCAGGCCAGGTGGCCAGTCAGGTCAGGATCCCCAGGACTTAACTCCACCCACACTCAGCAGTGAGAAGATTAAAGGGTCTCAGAGTCTCAGGTTCAGGTTCCAGGGTGGCTTCTTGCGATATCACAGAAGCCACTCAATCTTTTTGGGTAACAACTGGCTTACTCCTAAAAGCAGTGGGAGGTTGGGGGTCAGGGAGCAATTTGAATTTATTCTTTTCTAGAATCTCTTTCATTACAGAATCTTATTTACATTGAATAAATATGTATTTATACCTACTGTGGGACAGGCACTATCCTGGGCCCTGTGGCTATAGCGGTGAATGAAGTAGACAAAAATCCTGCCTTTATAAAATGTGCATGTCGAGGGTGAAGGCGCGATGCTCAGATGGGGCTGCGGATGTTGAGGTCAGGGGAGCCCCCGCTGCTACTTAGTGTTGGCTGTTTGTTTTGTTCTTTCCATGGTAAGATTCACTGCATTGTCCCCTAAAGTGAACCCCAGGGCAGGGAACATGTTGACGGGGAGATGGTCTAATCTAGTTCCATCTGGAACACTCAGAGCACCCCTCGACTGAAGAAGGGAGAAGAGAACACATTTTTCACAATTGCATCTGTTCCTTGATGGGTCTGCTGAGGGAGCAGAGGTATGCACCCATTGCACGCACTTTTTCCATCTGAGGTTATTTGAAGAGAATGCGGAGAAGCAGCCCCAGGCACCACACTCAGGTGGCAGAGTGTCAGGTCTGAGGCGCCGGCATCTGAAAGCTGCTCTGAGTTCAGGAAGCACCCACTCAAAAGGCCCAACAGTGGGCCACGTCCCCATCAAGGCCCTGGACCTGTCCCTGGCAACAGACTCCATTCTTGATGTCCACGAGTTTTTAAGCCAGGGTTGGCAGGAGGAATAGAATGGAGATGTCAAGGTATGCCAAAGGAAAGATCCAAAATATATGGAATGCATCAGGCCACAAAAGATATTTCACAGCTTTATGCTTTTCTGATAAATCCTGTAAGACTTAATATATAAGGTTAGGAGTTTTCAGTGCTTCGATCCTGTAAATTTATTTATAGAGACAGCTGTCCTAGGGTGGAGTGAGAGCTCATGAGTGAGAGGGAGGCAGGGTCAACACTTTCAGGGCAGACCAGCAGCTCATGCTTGGGAGACCAGAGCTGCAGGAGGGGCACAGGTGGACCTCAGACCTCAACTCACCTGGACGCTCCACCAGCGGGGAAGGCGCAGTGAGAGGTGGTACCCCGTGACTGAGCTGATGGCGCTGGTCTTGGGGCAGGGAGAGGAGCCCGCAGGTCACAACGGCCTTGGTGACCCCAGCCCGAAGGTCACATGTCCCTTACCTGGGAGCCATCTACTCCAGAAACCACGGATACCTACACATCTGCGCAAAATTGACACAGTGCCCCAGTTATTTGGAGAAGGCTGACCAGTGAACTCTGATAAATTGCTGTGACAATGACCACTAGTCTGTCGATGTGAGTCACCATACACAGGCTGTCTACACTGTGCAGACCGCAGGGACCCACTGGGCTTTCGGCCTGTGGCACACAGGTGTAAAGGGCATCGGCGTACCTGTTATGGCCACATGCAAACTCCGCCTGTGGTTCACCCCATCGCCCCCCACTCCATTTTGCAAATGGAGCCCACTGAGTCTCCCTAGAAATGATGGCTGGGATCCTGGGAGAGGCAGCACCCACTTGCCTGGTTTTATGGCCGGAGAGCCCTGCAGCTAGATGGTCTGTGAGCCTGTTTTCCCATTTTACGGAGCCTCAGGGAGGCACCTGCCTTGTGCATTTCTCCTGGAGCCTATGCCACGGAAGGGCACCCTAGGCCAGCAGTCTCTCTGCTCAGAGTCCTGAGTCTCTGCTGGTGGCTGTGGCCATCAGGTTCCGGCTCAGCTCTCACCCTTGCCACCACCTCCCCAGCCCTCCCTAAGCTGGAGTCCGGCCCGGGCCCTTGCCCAGGTGCTTGTCCCAGCTTTATGCATTGCTCACGCCCTTGGCTGCCTCCCTTCCTGAAATCACCGCCCTTATTTTCTCCTCTAAATCCTGTTTATTCCTTAAAACTCAGCAAAACTCCCCTGTCCTCCCTGAGGGATTCTACAGGACTCCTAGAAACCCCTCCAGCCTCCCGAGCACCTGGCCTTGAGCCTGCAGCCACCTTGCCCAGCACTGCGTGGTCCTGGAAGCGTGCCTGCTGTGTGTTCATGGTGCCTGGGGTCTCTAAGGCTCTGTCTTCCCTTCAGTTGTCTTTGCTACCTTCCTAGGGCCTAGTGGAGTCCCATGCTACTATGTATGCAGTAGGTCGATCCTGTGTGCAGTAGGTCCACTATGTGTGCAGCAGGACCACCCTGTATGCAGTAGGACCACCATGTATGCAGTAGGTCCACCGTCTATGCACTAGGTCCACTCTGTGTGCAGTAGGTCCTCCCTGTGTGCAGTAGGACCACCATGTGTGCAGTAGGTCCACCACGTGTTCAGTAGGACCACCCTGTGTGCAGTAGGACCATCACGTGTGCAGTAGGTCCACCCTGTGTGCAGCAGGTCCACGATGTGTGCAGCAGGTCCACCATGTATGCAGTAGGTCCACCCTGTGTGCAGCAGGACCACCCTGTGTGCAGCAGGTCCACCACGTGTGCAGCAGGTCCACCACGTGTGCAGCAGGTCCACCCTGTGTGCAGTAGGTCCACCACGTGTGCAGTAGGTCCACCCTGTGTGCAGTAGGTCCACCATGTGTGCAGTAGGTCCACCATGTGTGCAGTAGGTCCACC
>PVKV010010187.1:0-76987 GCA_004027835.1 Alouatta palliata
GGGAGGGACAGCGGGGGGTGGGGAGTTGGGGAGGGATAGCATGGGGAGAAATAACAGATACAGATGATGGGGAGGAAGGCAGCAAATCACACTGCCATGTGTGTACCTATGTAACAATCTTGCATGTTCTTCACATGTACCCCCAAACCTAAAATGCAATAAAAAGTATATATTAAAAAAAAAAAAAAAAAAAAAGATAAATGAGGTTCAGATTCTGAAGGTCTATGGTAGCCAGTTAAAGGAGACTGGACTTTAAACTGCATGCTAAAAAAAAAAAATAAAATAAAATAAAAAATAAATAAATAAAGGGCTGAAATAAATTAGGGGCAATTCTGTGTTTGTTAACCCTTCTGGGAGCCTAACGATCTCATTAACATATTAAAGGCTCTGAGAAGTCCTGCAAAAAACCACCCTGTTGACATAAAACACTTTTTGAATTATTAATTTTCAAGATCCCGGTAGAAACCAGTGTTCCACAGAACACATTTTGGCAACTATTAGATTAAGGATTGATTAGAGAAAGAAGCATTCATCTTATTTACTGGGATGGTTATCTAATTAAGGTGTGTGGAGCTGGCCATCAGGATAAGATATGCATGCGTATAAGTAACACACCTGGTGCCAAGTAGCTATCTTAGTCCATTTGTGTTGCTACCCAGGAATACCTGAGGCTGGGTAATTTATAAAGAAAAAGGGCTATTTGGCTCATGATTCTGCTGGCTAGAAGCCTGGGCATCTGATGAAAGCCTCAGGCTGCTTCCGCTCATGGTGAAAGGCAAAAGGCAGCTGGCATGTACAGAAATCAGGTGGTAAGAGAGGAAGCAAGAAAGGATGAGAGGGAGGTGCCAGGATCGTTTTTAAGAATCAGCTCTTGTGGGAACTAACAGGGAACTCCCTCACTCCCCTGACCCAGGGCGGGTATTAATCTATTCATGAGAGGTACACACCCATGACCCAAACACTTCCCACTAGGCTCCACCTACAATGTTGGGGATCAATTCCAACACCAGATTTGCAGGGGACACACATCCAAACTATAGCAGAAACCAACACCAACTAGATCTGTCCAGGAAATATCATGGTACCAACTGGCAGACACCATCCATATCATGAGATGACGAGAATTCAAAGGATGTAAAATAACCAGATGGGGCCCCTGGAAAGGGGTGCCCAGAAGCTTCTGCCTTCAGGTTCTCTTTATCACTGCTCTTGCTGTTGATCATGGGTCGTGAGACACAGTGCAAGACGTGGTGGAACAGAGAGGAAAACGGAAAAGGTGACACAACATGGAAAGGAGCCTGGCTATGGGAACTACAGGAAAAGCTGATTTATTCAGCATTCAAAAATGTTTTATCTTCCCATCCTGTATCTCCTCAATTCACTCCTTCATTGCATTTTATTCCTATTAGCATGCTATGCAGAGTATTTCCAAACATACATAACCACTCAAAATTACATCTTTATAATCCTCCAAGCCAATATGTTTATTGCTTATCTGAACATATTTCTCCCTCCTAATACAACAGATTTCCCTTCAGCATGATCCTACCCAATCCTCCTCCAGACATGAAACTATTCATGTCTGGGAGGAAGTAGGAAGGAGAAAAGTTTAAACAACATTGGTCATGAGTTAATTATTGTTGAAGCTAAGTGATAGGTACTCACAGACTCATACTATTTTGTCTACTTCTGTGCATGTTTGACATTGCCCATAGAAAAGGCATAAAGTATATATTTAAATGAGAAGCACAATGGGAAAGATTATGCTGAAAGGAAATCTGTTGTATCAGAAAGGAGAAGTATGTTCAGATAAGTAGTAAACATATGCAGTGTATTGGTTTGGAGGATTATAAAGATGTAATTATGAATGGTTACATATGTTTGGAAATACTCTGCATATTATGCTAATAGTAATAAAATGTAATGAAGGAGTGAATTGAGATACAGGATGGGAAGAGGAGGAGGAGGGGGCTAGAAGGGATTTACATTCGGGGTTCAACAAAGTGGGGTAGAGAGTCTAATGGAGGCTGAGCCCCACAGGCATTACTCCCAGCTGCCCTGCAGATGGGGATCCCTTCTCCACATGTGAATGACAGTAAGCGCTATACAGATTTTCAAAATATAGTAACTGGGGCAGAGTACCTTTCTTGGGAGATGGTCTAGAGTAGAGTGTGGGAAAGGGCTGAGTATACCTCAGAGAATGTGATCATATGGCAAATTGAGGTCTACCTCAAGCCCCTACACTCAAAAACATCCCAGGCATTGCTCTCTGGCACAGTTGTGATCACTGTAAATAAACCAAGTGTGGCAGATGGCAAATTGTCTCCCAACCTCTGTTTCCTACTTTTCCCATAGCTGTCTTTCTCACCATGGGCACTCTTGGTATCCTGAATGGCATAATTCTTCATTGCAAGGGAGTGAAGTTTAGGAAGTTTAGCATACCTGGCCCCACCCATCAAATTCCAAGAATGTTCCCCAGCCATCATGAAGACCAAAAATGCCCCTGCATATTTTTTAATGTTCACTAGGAGGGTAATTTTGCCTCCAGTTGAGAAACACTGTTCTATTTAAAACTTTTGGGTGGGTACAAGTTCACCTAGCCAGATATTACATTGTTAGCCCTCCACGTAGCTAGGTGTGGCCATGTGACTGAATTCTGGCCAATAAAATGTGAGTAGAGGTGATATGTGCTATTTCTGGGTCCTGTTTTTAAAGGAAAGTGGGCAGTCTCCATTTAGTCTTCCTCCTTCCCATTGGCTGGAATGCACCTGTGACGGCAGGAGCTAAAACAACCATCTTGGACCATCAGGTGAAAGTCAAGTGTTTCTAGTGCTAAGCAACAAGATAGAAGGAGCTTGGCCATTGTAGAGCCACTCTACTGGTCCTGAACTATTTACCCAGGCTGCTATATTAGAGAGAAATAAACTTATATCATGTTAAGGACGCTGATTTTTTTTTTATTAAATGTTTGTGAATCCATATTACCTAAAGTGCTCTACCTGGGACATAATGACCTAAGATGGCAGAGCTCATTCTTCTGGCATATTCTGTAAGTTGACATGGGTTACTAACATTAGTGGCACCTGCTGCACCCAATAATTTCCCTTGTTGCTGCCAAAGAGAGTCGGGTCATAGAGGAAGAAGAACAAGTCAACTTACACACTCAGAGCCAGGTCTACAAAGTCCATTCTCTCATGGGCTTTACTTTTCCAGTGTTCAGCAAGCAGATGGAGCTCTGTCCTCCTTATATTTACTTCCTCACCTCTGCCAACCCGCCAAAGATGTCAATACCCCAGGGAATCACTAAAAGAAGTAGGAAATAGTTAGAAGCAATAACAAACATCATTATATTTTCTACTAAATTCAGTGTTTCCCAATCTTCAGGCAATCATAAACCTCCTTTGGCGTTTTTTGTCATGTCTATGTAAAAATAACACTAGTGACCTCCTACATTTACATGACATTTAACTGCACATCAGGCACTATTCTAAGTGAACTTATATAATCCTAATGAAGATACTGTGAGTTAGAATTATCTTTATTTTACAAACATAGAAACTGAGGCAAAGAAAGTAAAGAATACACAACCAATAAGTGGCAAAGCTGAGCTCCAAACCCAAGCATGCTGACTCCAGAGCCCAGCACTTAACCATCAACTATGTTGCCAGGATATCACCTAGTACATGAAATACCAAACAGCAGCCCACAGGCCAATCCCAACCCTGTTTCTGTAAATAAAGTTTAATTGAAACACAGCCACACCCACTTGGTTATATATTGTCTGTGGCTACTTTCATATTATAGTGGCATAGTTGAAATGGAAACATATGGCTCTCAAACCCTAAAATATTTACTATCTAGTCCTTTACAGAAAAAGTTGACTGAGCCCTGACCTACTGTATTATTTATTCGTTTTCTTAGATTAACTTATTATACTCAAAATTCTCTTAAAGGAAAATTTTATATCACTATCATAAGCGGAAAACCAATACTTGCTGAAAGAAAGAGGAAAGAAATGTAAAAACAATGGAAACAAATTGATGTACAATTCTAGTTAAATATTTTCACTTCTTCCAAGGCTCTGAGTCTAAGACACTGTCTGTTTGCTAAAGAGAGGGTGTTAGAGATTCACTAGCACCCAACTGAGACTTTCTTCATGATCTCCTATGGAAGACTGAAAAAGATGGAAAAGAGAATCCACTTTTCTCTGTATGACTTATGAGATTATGTAACACTGTGCCCCCAAATTATTGCAGGTACCATCAGAAATCACCGGGTGTACAACAGATGGGACCGCATCCTGCATTTAAGGAGATACTTATCACATGAATCACCAAAAAAGCAGTGATGGACATACCTGTCATCCATTCACAATAGTGACCCCAATTTTTTTTTGAGGTGGAGTCTCACTCTGTCACCCAGGCTGGAGAATAGTGACGTGATCTCAGCTCACTGCAACTTCCACCTCCTGGGCTCAAGCGATTCTCCTGCCTCAGCCTCCCAAATAGCTGGGACCACAGGCGCCTACCACCATGCCTGGCTAATTTTTTGTATTTTTAGTAGAGACAGGGTTTCATCATACTAACCAGCCTGGTCTCAAACTCCTGACCTGGATTACAGGCGTGAGCCACCACACCCAGTCGACCCTTTTATTTTTTAAATTGGCATTAAACAATAGCATCATTGTCACCCCTGAGAATCACATTCTTTGGGAAGAATAGTGTTTGCTTCCCATCTTGACTTAGAACTTGAAAGCCATCTCATGATCAGAAAATTAGAGACCTAACAAGCTCAAGCAATGCTGCAAGTCTAGCAGGAGAAGACAACAGAGATTTTAAATAACTTGTCCAGGGTCACCTGGCTAAACCAAGATCCAGACCTCAGTCTCATTCCAGGTTTTGAAATATTCATAAGTTCTGACCTTCAAGAAACATGTCTCCAAATTCAAAATAAGTAAAAATTTACCATCATTTAACAAAAAGCTGACTGTCTTAGTCCATTTTCTGTTGCTTGTAACAGAATACTTAAAACTGGGTGATTTATAAAGAAATTTTATTTCTTAAAATTATGAAACTGAGAAGTTCAAGGTTGAGGGGCGGCATCTTGTGAGGACCTTCTTGCTGGTGTGGACTCTCTGAAGAGTCCCAAGGTGGCCCACGGCATCACACAATGAGGGGACTGGGTGTGCTAACATGCCAGCTCAGGTCTCTCTTCCTCTCCTTATAAAGCCATCAGTCCCAGTCCCATGATAATCTATTAGTTCATTAACCCATTAACCCATGAACAGATTAATTCATTTATGACCCAATCACCTCTTAAAGGCCCCACCTCTCGATACTGCCACATTGGGGATTAAGTATCAACATGAGTTTTGGAGGAGAAAACATTAAAACTACAGTAATAATTATTTATGAAAACAAAATTAAACATAGCTAACAATCACTATTTTGGAGGATGACTCATATAGGTTTAGTTATCTTTTTTGTTTGCTGTTGTTGTTTTTAGAGACAGGATCTTTCTCTGTTGCCCAGGCTAGAGTGCAGCAGCATGATCATAGTTCAAGTGATCCTCCTGCCTCAGCCTCCTGAGTAGCTGGGACTACAGGCATGTGCCACCACACCCAGCTAATTTTCTTTTTCTTTTTCTATAGAGACAGGGTCTCAGTATGTTGCCCAGGCTAGTGTCGAACTCCTTGACTCAAGTCGTCTTCCTTTCTTGGGCTCCCATAGTACCTTTTCATTTTCTACAGAGATAGGGTCTCACTCTGTTGCCCAGGCTAGTGTAAAACTCCTTGACTCAAGTCGTCTTCCTTCCTTGGGCTCCCATAGTACCGGGATGACAGGCATGAGCCACCACACCCAACCCCCTAGATCCAGTTTTTGAACATAATCTCCTTACTATGGCCTGCAAGGTTCCACAAGGCTGGGCCTGCCCACTTCTCAGACCTCACCTCTCACCTCTCCCCCTTGTCCACTATGCTGCAGCCACACAGGATGACACTTAGAGGGGCTGTCCAGTGCATGATCCTTTGCAGCCTCTCGGTCCTCTACCTACTAGATGCCAGTAGCACCGCCCCCTCAGTTCCGACAATCAAAAATGTTTCCATGCATGGCCATGTGTGCCCTGAAGGAGAGGGGACACAAAAACCCCTCTATGGTATCTTTTCTTTATTCCAGCGAAGGATACCTAAATTGATAAAGCCACCTGGTGGAAAGCATTCTAAATATGCACTCTCCTCTAAGGACAGTGAGCTTGTCCTGCAAACTTGAACCCAGGCCGGAACAGAGTGGAACTGCTTAGTATCAGAAAGGGTGAGGAATTGCTCTTATAAATGGGAGTAAATAATGTGTGCAATGGACAGAGAATGTGGAATGATAGACATTGGATACTCAGAAAAATGGGGGAGCACAGAAGGAGGGTGGGTAATGAGAAATTACTTAACAGGCACTGTATGGGTCCATTTTCATACTGCTGACCTAAGACTGGGAAATTTACAAAAGAAAGACAGGTTTAATGGACTTACAGTCCCATGTGGCTGAGGAGGCCTCATAATCATGGTGAAAGGCAAGGAGGAGCAAGTCACATCTTACATGGATGGCAGCAGGCAAAGAGAGAGAGCTTGTGCAAGGGAACTCCTCTTTTTAAAAATCATCAGATCTCATGAGACTTATTCACTATCATAAGGCAAGGAGGAGCAAGTCACATCTTACATGGATGGCAGCAGGCAAAGAGAGAGAGCTTGTGCAAGGGAACTCCTCTTTTTAAAAATCATCAGATCTCATGAGACTTATTCACTATCATAACAACAGTGCAGGAAAGACCACCCCTGGAATTCAATCATCTCCCATCAGGTTCCTCCCATGACATGTGGGAATTGTGGGAGTTACAATTCAAGATGAGATTTGGGTGGAAACACAACCAAACCATATTAGGCACAATGCATATTATTCAAGAAACAGATACACTAAAAAGCCAAAACTTCACCATATGCAATATATCCATGTAGCTACATTACATTAGTAACCCCTTATGTTTATATACTTTTAGGCCAGGGGTAGTGGCTCATGCCTGTAATCTCAGCAATTTGGAAGGCTGACGGAGAAGAAGGATTGCTTGAACCCAGGAGTTTGAGACCAGCCTAGGCAACATGGGGAGACCCCATGTCTACAAAAAAAAAAAAAAAAAAAAAGTAAACCTTAGCAAGGTGCAGTGGTCCCAGCTACTCAGGAGGCTGAGGCAGGAAAATCACTTGAATCTAGGAGGTTGAAGCTGTAGTGAGCTATGATGCCATGATTCTACCACTGCACTCCAGTCTGAGTGACAAAGAGAGACCTTGTCTCAAAAAAAAATTTAACAAGAAAACAAATGTACACACTTCTTGTTAAAAGCGAATTTGAACTTCTGAGAAAAATTTGGAGGAATCAAAAGGCTGAACCCCTTACCCCACTGAAAAAGAGAAACTCCATGGCAGCTAGTTCCAAGGAGCACATCTATTCCTCGTTCTCCGAGGAGGGCAACAGAAATTGCTGATGAGGATGTTTTTTAATTGTCAAGACACTTTTGTGCAAGACAAGCCCTGCCACCATTTCACTATGAAATCTTCAGCAAAGTCCATGTTGCTCAGTAGTGCTTTTGTGTGACAAGATTCTCTTAGGGACCCTGTAGAGGTATGGAGTTTCATGTCCAAGGTTGCCACAAGAGTAAAGCAGAGACCACATGAGCACAGGCAGAAGCCACAGGACAAGGGTACAGCTACTATCTGAGTTACCCACTGTCCACCTGTAAAAACTCTACAGATAGATGCAAGCTGGGAGTCATGCAGACCCCATATCACCCTGTTTCCTCTATCTGGAATATTTTCCCCTCACCCCTAATTTGCCCATCTGACCCGCACACCTGCCCTTAATTAGGTCAGCTGGGTGTCAGCTTAGTCATCATCTTCCACCCCAGGGACTTAACCTGATATATTATATTCACCTGTTGAATGTTGCCCCCACCAACCCAACCCACAGACAGTGAATAACAGCAGGGACTGTACCTGTCTTATTCCACCACAGAGTCCTCAGTGCCTAGAACAGTGCCCAGCCCAGAGGGAGCCACTAATAACTATATATTGAGCAAACAAATGCTAGATTGACCTGAATAACAGGAGATAAGGAGAGGAAAGGGAATGGATGGCTACTGGTGCCCTGCCCAGAATCTCTTTATTCCCAGCTGCTGTGAAGGGCTCACAGTTACACCTTTCTCCAAAGAACTGACCTTGGAAAACCTGATGAAAACAACCTTCCCCAGGAGGCTCTGCCCTAACCCACCCCTAGGGCAGCCTGCAGCCAGTAATTGATAGACACTGTGGTGCAGAAGGCTGGCACCCCTTGTCTCAAGGTGATGCCAACTCCTTAGTACAACTTATGCCCCAGAGTTCCCCATGGCATCAGGCTGAAGTTATCTCCCCCTAAGACCACATCTGTGCTTAGCATCTTTTCTGCCCTCTCTTGCTTTACTCATTCCAGTTCTTCTGAGAACTCTCCTTCAATAAATCACTTGAACAAGAATTCCAATCTCAGAGAACCCTAAAATGGGAATAAATCATTGTGAGCTTCAAGGAGTTGATAAGATCTGGGAAAAGCATCTTAATATTATCTAATACATACTGGGGCTCAATAAATATTTATGAAATGATTGGATGGATGGATCAGTGGATGGGTAGATGGATGGATGAATGGGTGGATGGGTGGGTAAATGGGTAGGTGGGTGGATAGGTAGATGGATGGATGGATGGATCAATGGATAGATGGGTGGGTGGATGGATGAATGGGTAGATGAGTGGGTAGGTGGGTGGGTGATGGATGGATGGGTAGATGAATGGTTGGGTGGATGGATGGACAGGTGGATCTGTTACCCTGTGAAGGCCAAAACAAAACATATTGACTTCACATTGAAGGAAGTGGTAATAGATCATCAGATGGACCTGCATCTGAATCTTTCTCTACATCTTCCTACCTGTGTAATCTTGGGCAAGTTACAGATACCTCTAAGCCTAAATTTACTCATCTATAATATTGGGGATACTCATAATATCTGCTTCACAGATTGTTATAATAAGCCAATGATTTAATGTTTATATAAAGATGTTAGCACTGTGCCTGACACATAAGTGCTTGATAAATAGCATCTACTATTAGTAGTAATAATAATTGACCCAGTTAAAAGTGAAATACATTGGAAGGCCTAGGTATGAGGATCACTTGAAGCTAGGAGTTTGAGACCAGCCCGGGCAGCATAGTGAGAATTGATCCCTACAAAAAATGTTTTAATTATCCAGGTGCAATAGTGTGGACCTGTAGTTCCAGGTACTGGGGAGGCTGAGGCAAGATGACTGCTTAAGCCCAGGAGGTCGAGGCTGCAGTGAGCTATAATCCTATGATTTGCCACTGCACTCCAGCCTGAGTGAGAGAGCAAGACCTCATCTCAAAAAAAAAAAAAAAAGAAAAAAAAATGCAAAGTGCATTCCCCTATTGTTAACTATAAAAATAATATAGTTAAACAAGGAAAAGGTAGTTCTTTAAAAAAAAAAAAAAAAAAAAAAAAAAAAAAAAAAAAAAAAAAAAAAAAAAAAAAAAAAAAAAAAACACCAGTAGCTAATTGTTCAAAGGGGAAAGATTAAGTTCAAGAAAGCAAGCTTTTTCTTGTTTTGGTAAAATTAAACCCATCACTAAAAAGCAGGTTAATTTCTTGAGGTAAAGAAGAAAGTAATGATCTCATCACAGGGAGATACCCTATCTGAGTTCTGTGAGTCTGGGGCCTCCCAAGAAGCATTTATCCATGAGGATTTTCACAGCCTTTTTTATCTAGAGCCCATCGATAAGTGTCTGCAGGTCCCTCTCTGGTTTGTGATCAGTTGTTTTCATTACTTCTGGTTTGCTAGATGCAGATGGGTCTGTGTGGCAGTTTTTTTTTTTTTTTTAATAAATGTATGTATGTATGTATGCTAATCTTATCCAAAAACTTCCTAACAGAAATAGCCCAAAAAAATGTTTGACCAAATATCTGGGTACCCTGTGGCCCAGACACATAAAATTAACCATCACAAACAGTTACAGGCAAAACTAAATTTATGTCACGTGTTGGATTAGATTTAAATCTTTTTTTTTTAATAATTTATTTATTTTACTTTAGGTGCATACTATACCTGGCATTTCTCCCCATGTTATCCCTCCCCACCCTTCCCTCCCTCCCCACCCCCCACTTCTCTCCCCTACCCCCAGCCAACTGTCCCCAGTGTGTGATGCTCCTCTTCCTGAGTCCAGGTGTTCTCGTTGTTCAACAGCCACCTATGAGTGAGAACATACGGTGCTTGGCTTTCTGTTCTTGGGTCAGTTTGCTGAGAATGGTTTCCAGATTCGTCCAAGTCCCTACAAAGGACACAAACTCATTGTTTTTTATGGCTGCGTAGTATTCCATGGTGTATATGTGCCACGTTTTCTTTGTCCAGTCTATCATTGATGGGCATTTGGGTTGGTTCCAGGTCTTTGCTATTGTACACAAGGCTGCAATGAACATACGTGTGCATGTGTCTTTATAGTAGAACGATTTATAGTTCTTTGGGTAGATACCCAATAGTGGGATTGCTGGGTCAATGGAATTTCTATCTCTAGATCCTTGAGAAATCGCCTGTGTAGCAGTTTTTACGTTATCCATAAACACCAGGAATTAATAGCACAGAAAGTTCTGAAAGTGTAAGACACTGGCCAAATGGCTCTCTCCCACTGGATCAAGCAAAGATACACACGATCCACTGCTTCTCCTTTGACCCACACCCATGCCACCACCTGGTCAAAGGCACCATTGGGAGCCTCCTTCCTGGTCTCTCTGCTTTTTCCCTCACCCACTGCCACCAGTTCCTCTCACAGCAGACACGAAAATCCTGTTCAAATGTACGTCAGATCATGTTGCTACTCTGTTCTAAAACCTTCCTATGGCTCCTCTTTGTTTTTAATTTTTAATTTTTTAAGAGATGGGGTCTCACTCTGTCTCCTTGGCTTGATCACAGCTCACTGCAGCCTCAAACTCCTGGACTCAAGAATCCTCCTGCCTTGAGTAGCTGGGACTTCAGGGGTGCACCACCACACCCTGCTAATTTTTTTTTTTTTTTTTTTTTTTTTTTTTGGTAAAGATGGGTCTTGCAGTGTTTCTCAGACTAGTCTCAAACTCATGGCCTCAAGCAAGCCTCCCACTTCAGCTTCCCAAAGTGCTGGGATTATAGGCATGCCATGGGTCCCACTCTTTATCAGAGGAACAACCAAGCCCATAGTGATTCCAAGGCTCTTCCCAATCTACCCCATTTCACTGACTTTGTCTCTTACCACTCTCCCCTCTCCTTATTTGCTCCACCACCAAGCAAATTAGCTTCCTTGCTTTTACCTAAACATTCCAGGCAGATTCCAACATCAGGGCCTTTGCACTTGCTGTTCCTCTGTGCAGAACACTCTTCCCCAGTTATTAACATGCCTCACTCTCGAACTTTCTCCTGATCTCTGCTCAAATGTCACCTTGTAATATGGTTTGGATTTGTGTCCGTGCCCAAATCTCATGTCAAATTGCAATCCCCAATGTTGGAGGAGGGGCCTGGTAGGTGATTGGATCATGGGGGTGGATTTCCCACTTGCTGTTCTTGTGATAGTGAGTGAGTTCTCATCAGATCTCGTTGCTTAAAGTGTGTGGCACCTCCCCCTTTGCTCTCTTGCTCCTGCTCCAGCCATATAAGACATTCCTGCTTCCCCTTTGCCTTCCGCCATGATTGTAAGTTTCCTGAGGCCTCCCCAGCCATGCTTCCTGTGCAGGCTGTGGAACCACAAGCCAAGTAAACCTCTTTTCTTTATAAAATACCCAGTGTCAGGTAGCTCTTTATAGTAATGTGAGAACAGACTAATACGCCTTGTTAGGGAAGCCTTCCCTGACCTCCCTCCCTAAAATAGCAGACATACCCACACCTCACCCACCCTCTGCTTCTCCTTTCTCATTTTTATCTTTCTCCATAGCACCTAACGCTGCCAGCATCCCATATAATATGTTCATCTTCCCCACTAGAATGTCAGCACTGGAAGAGCAAGAATCTTTCTCTAGTTTGTTCTTACCACCTAGAAGAGTGTCTGGCACAATAAATAAATGCTATACTAAATATACTACATAATATAAACATAAAGAGTATTGACACAATATATAACAGATTATATAATATATACTATACATTATATCTACATATTATATGATATGTAATTATATGATATTGCAATTATGTGTTACATATAACATCTTAATGAAATATTAAATATATATAATAATTTATATTATGTTTACATATAATATATAGTACATAATGACACAGGTAATAAATACTGTATATTACATAGAATTATAATATATGTTATATTATAATTCTATCTTGCATGTGATCATAATATAATATAAATGTATAGTGGATAATACGAGTATTTTTTAAGTAGCTGCTCAGTAAAGAGTCATTGAAGGAATTCATTGGCCAGGCACGGTGGCTTATGTCTATAGTCCCAATGCTTTGGGAAGCTAAGGCACAAGGATTGCTTGAGCCTAGGAGTTCAAGACCAGCCTGAGTAACATAGCAAGATCCTGTCTCCACAAAATAATAATAATAATAATAATGGTAAAAAATAAAAAGATACATGAGAACTAAAACAGAACAGGCTGAGGAGGGCCACAGACAACTGGCAGTGAGTTGACCCCGGGTCATGGCATTGGAGGTGGCAAGAAGCACTCAGATTCTAGATATGGCTTAAATGTAGAGCAGACAGGATTGGCTGATGGGTTGAATGTAGAACAGGAAAGAAAGAGGAATCAAGGATGAATCCAGGTTTAGGGTCTGAGCAACAGGAAGAATGGAGTTGCCACTCAAGGGCATTGGCAAGACCACGGAAGGAGCAGGGTTTGTGTTTGGAAAGAGAGTGAATATCAGGAGTTTGGATTTGAACATGTTAACTTTGAACTTCCTATGAGACATCCTAGTGGTGATGCTAAGTAAGCAGCTGGCTGTGCAGGTCTAGAGCTTAGTGAATCCGCCAGGCTGGAAACAATAAATTTTGAAATCATATACACTGAGATGGTACTTTAAGTCAAATGTAGATGGAGAAGGGTTCAAGGACTCAGTCCTAGGACATGACACTGTTTAGAGGTGGAAGGAAAACCAGAATGTGATGTCCTGGAAGCCCAGTGAAAACTCAGTGAGTGTAATGAGCTTTTGTAATTAACCTGCTCAGTATCCACACCTCTTCTTCCAGCAACTGCCCCTGATTTTCACTTGGATATCTACCCCATCCCTGCTCAGACCATGTGATCTGCACGGGGATGTACACTCAGCTCCAAGCATAGAGCACCTTGAAAACATGTTGGCTTAGGGATAAGCATGTGACTTCAGCCAAGCCAATTCGAATGAATCTCAGGACCACTGCAGGAACTACTGGGAAACATTATTTTCAGAAGAATTTGGACTTTGCAGTGAAGCAAGAGTTGCTGGCAATCATGGCACCATCACAGAGGCTGCTTATTATCTGTAAATGAAGCCCACACAAACAAAGCAAAGCTTGGAGGTAAAGAAAAGATCCTGATGACTTCACTTGCTACTGGATCAAGCACACCTGAAGCTTCAGGTGTCCTAGACTTTTCAGTTATGTGAACTATTCAGCTTGTGCCAGTTTCAGTTGAACTATTTTGGTAACTCAGAAAAAATAATTCTGACTAATTCAGAAAAGGAATGAATAAAATCATTTGGGTACATTTATCTAATAGAATATTATTATGCCACTAAAAAGAATGAGGTAGATCACTACCTGTTGATCTGGAAATGTGTCCATGGTTATTAATAAGCAATAAAAGCAAATCAGACTTCATACTCACTAGGATGTCTATAATCAAAAGGAAAGACAATAACAAAAGTTGGCAAAAATATGAAGAAATTGGAACCCTGATACACTGCTGGTAGAAATATCAAATGGTGCAGTTGCTTTGAAAAACAATTTCACATTCTCTCAAAATATTTAATGTAGAATTAGGTCAGGTGCAGTGGCTCACACCTGTAATCTCAACACTCTGGGAGGCCAAGGTGGGTGGGTCACTTGAGGTCAAGAGTTTGAGACCAGCCTTGCCAACATGGTGAAACCTCATCTCTACTAAAAATACAAAATTAGCCAGGGGTGGTAGCGTACCTGTAATTCTAGCTACTGAGGAGCCTGAGCCACGAGAATCGTTTGAACCCAGGAGGTGGAGGTTGCAGTGAGCTGAGATCACACCATTGTACTCCAGCCTGGGTGACAAGAGCAAAACTCCATGTCAAAAATGAAAAAGCACACACACACACACACATATACAGAGAGAGAGAGAGAATTACCATAAGCCCTAGCAATTACATTTCCGGGTATATACCCAAGAGAACTGAAAACATATGACTACGCAAAAACTTGAACACAAATGTTAATCAGCAGCATTACTTTTAATAGCCAAAAAAGCAGAAACAAACCAAATGTCTATCAACTGAGGAATAGAGAAATGAAATGTGGTATACCCATATAATGAAATGTTATTTAAATAGGAAAGGGAATGAAGCACTGATTCATGCTATAATACAGATGAACCTTGAAAACACGATGCTAAGTGAAAAAAGCCAGCCACAAAAGGACAAATATTCTATTATTCTATTTATATGAAACATCCAGAATAGGCAAATCTAAAGAAACAGAAAATAAAGTAGAGGTTGTCAGGGGCTGAGGGAGGAGGAAGGAAAATGTGTAGTTACTGCTAATGGGTTTCTTTCAGGAGAGACCAAAATGTTCTAAAATTAGATGTGGAGATAGTTATACAACCTTATGAATTTACTAAAATAATTGAGTTGCTCACTTTACATAGGAAAATTGTATGATATAAGAATTATATCTCAATAAAGCTATTTTAAAGGCAAATTATAAAAATAATATGTAGTAATATCCTACTTTGGTAATAAATAAATATGATAAACAAAAAAACAATTACAGATACAAATCTCTACATTACAAGATAGAGAATACTTAATTCCCCAGGGTTCCTCTTGAAATGGATAATGTGCTTGTGAGAAAGAAACGTTTCAGCAAGCAAGTTGGAGAGGGTGGGACCCCAAGACATGCCCAACTAGCAAGATGTGATCCCAAAACTGCCTTCTAAGGGGGAGGGTCTTGTTAACTACAGGGTCCTTTGTTAGTTGCAGCCTGTGATGAACTGGGCTTGAACTGGAGAAGGATCTGGTGCGCGGTGGAATGGCTCTGCAGAATAGCAACAGGAAATTTACGGAGGAGACCTGGAGTAGAGAAGAAGCAGATGAGACTGAGGGAGAAGTCCATGCAGTGACAAGGCCAAGGGCAGGGGGTGCCTTGGGAAGTACCTCATAGGATAACCTCTTCCTCTGCCTCCTCTAAGAAGGCTTCTATAAGCGCTGCATTGCTCCCCAGAGCTGTGAGCATGGGATGGATTTTTCCGCAGGAACTCAGAGATGTGCTAGATTCTCATATCGGCTGGCATAGGGAAAATCACAAATCACAAAATCACAGACTTGGAAACTGACATCTGGGATACGTGTATACATAAATTCTGAAAGTACCCCAAAAGGATAAACACCACACCATTAACACCTGTTACCTCTCGAGGTAGAACTGACATCAAGGAAGGAGAAGATTTTTATTTGCTTCCTTTACACTCTTCTGCCTTGTCTGGATTTATCACAATGAGCATGAATGATTTCGTCATTCTTAAAAAGTAAAAAAGACAGCTCAGGCTGGGCTTGGTAGCACGCACCTATGGTCCCAGCTACTAGGGAGGCTGAAGCAGGAGGATAACTTGAGCCCAGGGAGTAGAGGCTGCAGTGAGCCATGATGGTGCCACTGCACTCCAGCCTGGGAAACAGAGCAAGACCCCATCTCAAAAAAAGAAAGAAAACAGACAACTTAAGTGCCACTTCCTCCAAGAAGTCTCCAAGGTAGAAATAAAAACTCCACCTCTGCGTTGCAATTAAACTTTGTTCCTTCCGCTATTTCAGCACCTGCCACTTGAGGAGAATTCGCTGTTCTGGGAGCCATGGAGGTCAGAGGCTGTTCATTTTTTCTCTCTGATACTGAGCCTATAAAAGGTCCTTTGTAAATGTCTGGGGAATAAATGAACAGGTGAGGGAGTGAAGAGTAAGTGAATGAGTTCAGCTATGCCCACAGCAACACGAATCCCACCAGCCTTTGTCCAAGCTCATCCTACTGAGACTGGCTAAATGACAAGGGTGGCCATTTGGGGATGCTGAGCCACCCGAAGGAACCTGAGATTAATTACACTGCCACCAACACCTCAGCAGCATGGATTTGCAAGTCTTAATTACATGCAGGGACCAGCAGGAATGCTCATTCACTGACGCTGACCCCAGAGTCTCCAGTGTTAGTCCTTATACCCCTTTCTCTTCCTGATACCCCCAGCTCCCTAAGGAAAGCAGAGGACAAACCGGGAGCAGAAATGTGCTTCAAACCGGGTGAGAGAAAGGATTCAGGCTGCAGGAAGCTCATCTACTTCAGCCTCAGACCTCAGGGCTCAGGAGGGAAAAAACTGTCTTCTTGTATTTTTTTAAATGGCTCAGCCAGAGGTGAGGATAGGGAGCTGGGTCCTTGTCCAGAGGCAAAATCTGCATTACAAATACTTCTCAAATCTACCCAGGGAGGAAAGAATGCTTTTGATAAAGTCTGTTCTCCCAGCTGAGCTGAGCAAGACTGTAGTCTCCTTTGCCTCTGCCAGGAGGCTGCAGGCTCCTGAATTTCAGCTATTGGATCAGCATTTGGCCACTGGTTTTAGGGCATCTGACAGCTGATCACTCCTATCCATCACTCTGGGTGGATACATAAGAGATCAGATGAGAAAGGAAAGGAGAATGTTCCATGAGAACCATTGAAAAGCAGACTTAGGTTCAAAGCCCAGCTTCCCCACTTAACCTGCTGTGTGGCCCTGAGCACATTGCTTAACTTCTCTGAGCTTCAGTGACAACTTTATTATTTTTAATACCCCCACTGCCTGGTGCCTGGAAACTTTTTCTCTCCTGAGGTTTTGTCTTGGAATTACGGTATTATTGTCTCTGGAAATTCTCTTCTAAGATGCAAAAAACTCTTGAAAAGTCTCCAACTCAGCCATGAACATTCAAGAATGGATCCAGGCCAGGTGCAGTGGCTCATACCTGTAATCCCAGCACTTTGGGAAGCTGAGGCAGGAGGATCACTTGAGGTCAGGAGTTCAAGACCAGCCTGGGCAACATGGTGAAACCCCGTCTCTACTAAAAATACAAAAATTAGCCTGGCATGGTGGCAGGCGCCTGTGCTCCCAGCTACTCAGGAGGCTGAGGCAGGAGAATCACTTAAACCTGGGAGGCAGAGGTTGCAGTGAGCCGAGATCATGCCACTGCACCAGCCTGGGTGACAGAGCAAGACTCCATCTCAAAAATAACAAAAACAAAAAAGAATGAATCCATTTATCAGAGATAAACAATTTCAGCTATTGGATCAGCCTTTGGCCACCGGTTTTAGGGCCCCGAGAATGGGAGACAACAGACAGGTACATTTTGACTGCAGGAAAGACGCCCAGAGAAGAAGCTGCTCCCACAGGCAAGGAGAATAGGGTTGATGAAGGTTGATGCCACAGAGAGTCCTGGGAACAGCATCCAGACCTCAATTTCCCCATCTCAAACAACAGGTAATGTAGATAAATATTTATTGAGCACTTACTGGCTGCCAGGCATCATTCTAAGGGCTTCACAGATTCTCTTTATGAAAACAACATTTTATAGATGATGAAACTGAGGCCAGGGTGGTGAAGTAACTTACTCCACAGCTCACCCCACCAGTAAATGAGAAAGGCCAGCTTGAATTTCTAGAGCCTTCAGTTGGCAACAGTGGATAGCTATGGTTCTTTGAAGGCACTGAGATCCTTGAACAGGGTCGCCGAGTGCAGGTGAGGGCAAATGAAGGGGGCAAGCTACAAAAAGAAGTGGCAGAAAGACAAGCCCCAGCCCCTCTCCAGCTGCTCCTGGACCTGCCTCTCTGCAGCCGAGATCTCTATCAGAGGCACAGGAACCAGCACCCTGGTTTGAGTGGGTCCCTGACAACGGCTGGGTGGCTGACATGATATCTTTTCCTTCTTTGCTCCCTCTCAATGCCCCCCTGAAACTGTTACCATGGAGACCACCTCTCTAGTGGCCAGAGCCAGGAGCTGGAGCCAAGTGCCAGGAGGCCAAGAGAAAGGGCTGGCACTGCATGTGGAGAATGATCACTGGAGGCCCCAAGGAGGTGGCACCAGGGTTTACCAGATGGCTGGGGGCAGGAGGCCAGCCCATCTTCACACAACAGGTCTCTAGTTCTGCCAGGGTCTGCAAGGCTCCCCTCAAAACAACAAAGCTTCTACCAGGAAAAAAAAAAAGCACAGAAACACGCATTTTCTGTCTTTAGTCCTGCCATGCCTTAGATCTTTTTGCATTACTTACCATGTGCCAGATCCTATCAGGGTGCTGGGATGTAATTACAGGGAATACACAGATGAACATATAAGCCCCCCACTATAAAGTAGTATAAGAACCCCAAATAGAGGATACGACTGAGTTCAACAGGAAGTTGTTCCTGTGTTGGCTTTGTTTTGGGGTTCTTTCATTGTCATGCTTATTTTCATATTAGCATTAATAATAGTACAGCCAGCCACAGAAGCTCACACCTACAATCCCAGCAACTCGGGAGGTTGAGAGAGGAGGATCACTTGAGCCCAGGAGTTCAAGACTGCAGTGAACCACGATCACCCCACCACACTCCAGCCTGGGAGACAGAGCAAGACTCCAACTCTGATAATAATAGTAGTAGCATCAGTAGTGATAGCTGACATTCAATCAGCACCTAACATTCAATCAGCACCTAATCCACAATGGATTTTTTTTTTTTTATTTTGAGGCCAGGTCTCACTCCTGTCCCTCAGGTTGGAGTGCAGTGGTGTGATCTTGGCTCACTGCAGCCTGGACTTCCCAGGCTCAGGTGATTCTCTCACCTGAGCCTCCCAAGTAACTGGGACTACAGCTGTACATCACCATGCCTGTATTTTGCTTTTTTAAAAAATAGAGATAGGGTTTCACCATGTTGCCCAGGCTGGTCTCAAACTCCTAGGCTCAAGTGATCTACCAGCCTCGGCCTCCCAAAGTGCTGGGATTACAGGAGTGAGCACCACGCCCGGCCCCACAAAGGATCTTATATACATCAACTTTTATCTCCACTATCATGCTATGATGTGGGCATTGATATTATTATGCCCATTTCACAGACAATGGAATTGAGGCTCGGGAGATTTATTCACTAGCCCAAGGACAAACATCCGGTATTCTATTTCCCATTGCTGCTGTAACAAATTGCACAAATTTAGGAGCTTTTAACGATGTAAATTTATTCTCTTACAGTTGTGGAAGTCAGAAGTCCAAAATCAGTTTCACTGGGCTCAAGTCAAGGTGTTAGGGGAGCTGGTTCCTTCTAGAAGCTCTGAAGGGAGAATCCATGTCTTTGCCTTTTTGAGCTTCTAGTGGCTTACAGGCATTCCTTGGCTCGTGGCCCCTTTCTCTAACTGCAAAGGGCATCAGCCCAATCTCTGCTGTCATCATGTCTCCTCTTATCTCTGACCCTACTTCTTACCTTTTCTTTAGAGACAGGATCTCACTCTGTCACCCATGCTGCAGTGCAGTGGTGCAATCATAGCTCACTGCAGCCTCCGCATCCCGGGCTCAAGCAATCCTCTTGCCTCAGCCTCCCAAGTGGCTGGGACTACAGGCGTGTGCCACCACATCCAGCTAGTTAATTTTTTTTGCAGAGGCAGGGTCTTGCTATGTTGTCCAGCCCGGTCTTGAACTCACAGGCTCAAGAGATCCTCCCACCTCAGACACCTACCCTCACCCTCAAGTAGCTGGATCTATAGGCATGCACCATCACATCTGGCTAATTTTGTTTGTTTTTAGTAGAGACAGGGTCTCACTATGCTGCCCAGGCTCTGCTTCCCTTTTATAAGGACACTGGTGATGGATTGGGCTTGCCTGGATAATCCAGGATCATCTCTACATCTCAAGATCCATAATCACATCTGCAAAGTCCCTTTTGCTGGAAGGTAACAAATCCATGGGCTCCAGAATTAGGACATGGACATGGGAGCCATTACTCCACCAACCATAGCTGGTCAGAGGCAGAGCCAGGATCTAAAGTGCCAGGTTTGTCTAACTGCAGAGTCCATTCTTAGAACCACAAGGCCACCAAGAATATCCCTAACACCTCCTTTCCAGGGAGGGGACTGCCTGGTCTCTCCAATCAGTTGACAGGGGGATTCACCAAAAGCCCACTCCACAACAAACTCAGCAGGCTTTAAAGTCAGAAAGTACTGGGTTTCTATCTCAACCATGACCTGTACCAGCTCTGTGCCCTTGGCCATGCACTTGGCCCTTTCTGAGTCTCAGTTTCCTCACCTGTAAAGTGGGAATAATTAGATTCACCCTACAGGGCTGTTGTGCAGGTTAAATCAGGTTATGTAGAGAAAGGGCTTAGCACAGACCCAGTGTAGAACTAGCGCTCATTAGACAGGAATTATCACCATCATCTTTATCATTATTATTGGAAAGGTAGAAACTGACCACCATTCCGGAATAAGCTTGTTTATACCTGGAGGCTCTCTTTCGACTTCATTTTGGATATCCTAGAGTTTAAAAAGTAAAACTCCGGCTAGGTGCTGTGGCTCACACCTGTAATCCTAACACTTTGGGAGGCTGAGGCAGGCAGATTTCTTGAGCCCAGGAGTTCGAGACCAGCTTAAGAAACATGACAAAACCCCAGTCTCCACAAAAAAAAATACAAATACAAAGATTAGCTGGGTATGATGGTGCAGGCCTGTAGTCCCAGCTACTCAGGAGGCTGGGGCAGGGGGATCACCTGAGCTCAGGAGGTTGAAGTCGCAGGGAGCCAAGATCACACTGCACTCCAGCCTGGGTGACAGAGTGAGACCCTGTCTCAAAAAAAAAAAAGCAAAACTCTCTCCTTAGGGCCCAGACACTCCTCAGGGAACCCAGGAACAGAAAAGAGAACCCACAATCACAGGTCAAAAGTTTGACAGAGCAAATGTAAGGTCCTCACAACTTCCCAAGAGGAAAAACAATTGCAAGTTTTCTACCCTGTTTCTTGGGCCCATTAAAGGGGTATGTGTTCTCAGAAGCAGAGTAACTGCACTTAACCTCAATTACACCAACAGAGCCTTTCAAAAGCCAGAGTCATGATGTGGAAGATGAAGCAAGAAGCACGTGGACTCGTTTCAGCCCTGCAAATGCAGTAAAGGCGGTAGTTAAAGGCCTCCTGGAGTGTCTCCAAATGAATAGCCCACCCCCCAAAAAAATATTTTGACAGGCGGGGCTGAGTTATTCAATAGACTTGCTCCTTATTTAAAGCAGAGCGTGGGTTGGCAAAAGGCTGTTTTGTTTCCACTTTATTTCTTCACTGGAGTCTTTATAGTCCGGATTTCATTACAGTTCCAAGAATGCCACACTGCAGATCAGAGGAAATGTGGTAGTGACAACTGAGATTCTGGCGTATGTGCCTATATTTGACAAATGCCTCAGCCGCTAGCCATAAGCACATCCATTTAAATTAAGACGTAGGAGGGACAGTTACCCTACTGCAGGCTGCTAATTTCATTGAGGGGACTCTAATTATTTTTCCCTTTTTTTTTTTTCCTTGCTGGCTAGGACAATGCTAGTTACAGAAGAGTATTTCTATTGCTAGAATTAAATATTGAAGTAAAAAATAACAACAGCAGCCCTGGCTGGGCACGGTGGCTCACACCTGTAATCCCAGCACTTCGGGAGGCCAAGGCAGGTGGATCACCTGAGGTCAGGAGTTCAAGACCAGCCTGACCAATATGGTAAAACCACCCCCCATCTCTACTAAAAACGAAAATTAGCTGGGGTAGTGGTGTGCGCCTGTAATCCCAGCTACTCCAGAGGCTGAGTCAGGAGAATCCCTTGAGCCCAGGAGGTAGAGGCTGCAGTGGGCCAAGATCACGCCATTGCACTCCAGCCTGGGGGACAGAATGAGACCCCCATCTCAAAAAAACAAAAACAAAAAAACAAAACGATCCAAGATGCTCTGGGTAGGATGAGTAGGGATCTGGATGAAACTAATACATTCCCAGAAGAGTGGCAGGAATGACTTTCCCATGGCAGAATTCTTGCACCTTTTCTAGGGAATAGAAAGAATGCTCAGGTGTCTGCACCATCAATCATGGTGGTGTTTACATGACTGCATTCATTTGTCTAAACTCATAAAACCAGGGAGCTGTGAACCAGCTCTCTCCTGTGAAAATGAAAAGATATCATTGCAATTGATCAATGAAACTGATTAACAAGAAAGAATGCTTGACGTCTGCCTATAACTGGTTCTTGGAAGTGTTCTGCTTACTTAAAAAGCTGAATTCTCTAATGGTTCATTCACTGAACACCTACTAAGTGTTTTATTGAGCACCTACTATGTTTAAGACACTGTTCTGGGCTTTGGGGAAACAGCAATGAATGAGATGACAAAATCTTTGTCCTCAAAGAATTTACATTCAGATGGGGAGACATAACTGTAACTAAGAAAGCAAATGCATGAAATAACTTTAGACATGTTTAATTGCTATGAAGATAATCAAATAAAAGAATGGACTGCAGAGGGACTAGGTGAGCTGCTCCTTTAGATAGAGCAAGAAAGGCTCCTTTCTTTGGTTTGGTTTGGTTTGGTTTGGTTTGGTTTGGTTTGACAGAGTCTCACTCTGTTGACCAGGCTGGAGAGCAGTGGCTCAGTCTTGGCTCCCTGCAACCTCCACCTCCTGGGTTCAAGCGATTCTACTGCCCTAGCCTCCCAAGGAGCTGGGATTACAGGCACCCACCACCATGCCTTATTTTGTATTTTTAGTAGAGAAGGGGTTTCACCATGTTGGCCAGTCTGGTCTCGAACTCCCAACCTCAGGTGATCTGCCTGCCTCAGCCTCCCAAAGTGTTGAGATTACAAGTGTGAGCCACTGCACTGACCCAAGGAAGGCTTCTTAAAGGAAAAGCCATTCGAGCTGAAACCAGAAGGAGGAGAGGCACCAGCCAGAAGGAACAGCAAATGCAGCGGTGGACACACATCAGTGTGGTGTAGCTGGAGCCAAGCGAGCTGGGGGAGAGAGTGGAGATGAAGAAAGGAAGCAGGGAAAGATGACAAGGGACAGCAGGGCAGGGTCAGATCACTCTGTCCTTTGTGGGCTGTAGGAAGAGTCTGAGTTTTACTCTGAAAGCAACAGGAAAAGCCACTGGTAGATTTCAAGCCACGATGCAAAAGTGGAACAACTATTCCAGTGGTTCAAGGGATGCTTTGGGAGCTACATTAGCTGCTCTGTCACCATGGACACCAGAACCATTGGCCCACTGTGTGTCAGACTTGTACTAGGGTTGACTCTCCAGAAAGCAGGGCTGGTTATGCTTCCCATCACTGGGATGCTTCCAAACAATAGGCGCCAAGATGACAGGCTGGTTTAGGGGGAAGGTCTGTCATTTATTCATGCATATTGACAGGTGCTGACTCTAGGCATGGGGGATGCAGCAGTGAACAAACAGACCAGGTCCAGTCTCACATCAAGCCCTGTCATCAATGTGAGATGCTGACACAGGAGGGGAAGCACAAAGATGTGAGAACACCAAGAAGGAGCACCCAGTGCAGACTGGAAGGAATCCAGGAAGGCTTCTCAGTGGAGGCACACTGAACAATAGGCAAGAGGCAGAAGGGGAGAAGAAATAGGATTCCAGAGAGACAGAATATCATGTGCAAAGACCCAGAGATGACAGAGGAAACTCAAGGAAGAGCAGTAAGACTCAACTGGAACAGAGAATGTGAGTGAATGGTCAGATCTGCATGTTAGGAAGAACTATTTAAATCCAGCTACTGAGGAAGCTGAGGTGGGAGGGTTGTTTGAGGCCAGGCATTTGAGACTAGCCTGGGCAAAATACCAAGACCCCATCTCTACGTAAAATAAAATAAAATAAAATAATTAATCAGATATGGTGGCATGCACTTGTAATCCCAGCTACTGGAGAGAAGAGGTAGGGTCAAGGATAACCCTTGAACTTCTACCTTTTAGATCAATTATCTGGTGTTGGTGGTAGATAAGAAACAGTCTCTGAGGGTTTGGGGAAGGTGACGTTCAGGAAACTTCCAGATCTGGCATCATCCAATGAGATCACCACAAGCTGCACATGGCTATTTACTGAATACTTGAAATGTGGTTAGTATGACTAAAAAAGTGAATTTTTTATTTTAGTTAATTTTAATCTATTTTAATCTTAGTTTTTAACTCAAATCTGATTCAGTTACTGGAGCATTTTTAAGGATGATTAGGACTTAGTGATATCAGTCTACTTTGTAAATATAACAATTATAAATATAATAAAATCAAAATCCAGATCAAATATTTCTGATGAAAAGTTAGCCTCCAATGTGAAATGTGCTGTATGTATAAAGCAGATTTCAAAGACTTGGTCCAAAAAAAATTGTGTTTCTCCTTCCCCTTTTATCACAGCTTACTGAGCATTTAACGCAGAAGCTCAAGCCCTTGGGAATTATCAGCTGCTTGCTTTTCACAAGAATTGCATTTCTCAGGTCTTAAGTCAAGACATCTGAAAAGCCAGTTTCCCCGAATATCTCAAGCTAACATCTCAATTAAAAGCAGATGTCCTTAATTAATGAAACAAATAATTAACCTTGAGAACAGAAGTGTTTTCCCAAAGCACAATATATGAATTTGCTAATTTCTTTTCTTCCTAACATGTTCTATCACAGAATTTGCTAATTTAATTCAATAAATATTTACCAAGAATCTCCCATTGGCAGGACACTACTTAACAATGTCGGCTACTTAACAATGTTGGGTGCGGTGGCCCACACCTGTAATCCCAGCACTTTGGGAGGCCACAGGTGGATCACCGAGGTCAGGAGTTCAAGACCAGCCTGGCCAACATGATGAAACCCCATCTGCTGCACACCTGTGATCCCAGCTACTCGGGAGGCTGAGGCAGGAGAATCACTTGAACCTGGGAGGCAGAGGTTGCAGTGAGCTGAGATCACACCACCGTACTCCAGCTCAAAAAAAAAAAAAAAAAAGTCTATGTGGTATCTATTGCTATGGAATAAACCATCCCAAGTCTCAGTAGTGTCAACCAAGGGCTATTTATCTCTCATGCCAATGCAGATCAGCTGATAAGTTTGGCTCCCAGAGCAGCTCTGCTCCCCAAATCTCCAGTGGTATCACGTCCTTCTCACTCTTTGCCAAAGTAAGGTATGTGACTGAACCAAAGTCAAGGGGGAGACATGCAGGGGGTTCCCAAGAGTTTTGATGCAGCTTCAAGATTTAACAGCCTTGGAAGTGCCACAAACTTACAGAACACATCTTTTGAAAGTTTATTTATTTACATTTCTTTTTCACTTTTTTACTGTTATAAATTTTTAATATGAACGTACCATTTTTATTTAAATCCCTCTGGTTGAAGATGGCAAATATTGTCACTGTAAAGTCACATGGCCAAGGGCTTGGATAGAAGAAAGAACAAAGAACTAAGATAAATGGTAAAACTGACCGCACAGAGATGAGCACGCAGGTAGAGTGTTGAATAGAAGGGAGTGATTATGGTATGTGCAAAAAAGAGAACACAAACAAATGTCAGGGGCACTCCAACCAGAGCAACTCCATCTTGAATCAGGGTTGGGCAAAATAAGGCTGACACCTACTGGGCTGCATTCTGAGAAGATTAAGGTATTCTAAGTCACAGGATGAGATAGGATGTCAGCACAAGATACAGGTCATAAGGACCTTGCTGATAAAACAGGTTGCAGTAAAGAAGACAGCCAAAACCCACCGAAACCAAGATGGTGACAAAAGTGACCTCTGGTTGTCCTCACTGCCCATTATACACTAATCATAATATATTAGCATGCTAAAGAACACTCCCACCAGCACCATGACAGTTTACAAATGCCATGGCAACGTCAGAAAGTTACCCTAAATGGACTTAAAAGGGAAGAAATCCTCATTTCTGGAAATTGCCCACCCCTCTCGTGGAAAACTTATGAATAACCCACCCCTTATTTAGCATATACTCAAGAAGTAACAATAAGAATCCTTGTTTGAGCAGCTCAAGCCACTGCTCTGCCTATGGAGTAGACATTCTTTATTCCCTTACTTTCTTAATAAACTTGCTTTCATTTTATGGATTCACCCCAAATTACTTCTTGCATGAGATGCAAGAACCCTCTCTTGGCATCTGGATTAGGACCCCTTTCCGGTAACACAAATACAAAACACATTATTCTGGCCTCCATTTCTGAAAATAAACATGAGCCAGGCAGTGTGCTGTTTTGTATGCATCGTTTCATTTACTCCCCACAACACAATGAAGTGTTCCCACTTTATAGATGTTAAAAATGAAACTCAGGGCCATGCATCGTGGTTTATGCTGGGACTTGCTGTGTGATCTCAGCAAAGCCATTCTTTTTTTTATTTTTATTTTATTTTTTTTAGACAGAGTCTCGCTCCATCTTCAGGCTCCAGGCTGGAGTGCAGTGGCGCAACCTCAGCTCACTGCAACCTCCGCCTCCTTGATTAAAGCAATTCTCCTGCGTCAGCCTTCCAAGTAGCTGGGACTACAGGTGCGCACCACCATGCCCAGCTAATTTTTGTATTTTTAGTAGAGACGGAGTTTCACCATGTTGGCCAGGTTTGGTCTCGATCTCTTAACCTCATGATCCGCCTGCCTTGGCCTCCCAAAGTGCTGAGATTACAGGCATTAGCTGCCGCGCCCAGCCCATTCTTTTTATATTTTTGAAACAGAGTTTCGCTCTGTTGCCCAGGCTGGAGGGCCACAGCACAGTCTCAGCTCACTGCAACCTCCACCTCCCAGGTACAAGCAACTATCTTGCCCCAGCCCCCCAAGTAGTTGGGATTACAGATGCCTGCCACCACACCTGCCTATTTTTATATTTTTAGTAGAGACAGGTTTAACCATGTTGGCCAGGCTGGTCTTGAACTCCTGACCTCAGGTGATCCACCCACCTCAGACTCCCAAAGTGCTAGGATTATAGTAGGATTATAGGCATAAGCCACCACACCTGGCCTCAGCAAAGCCATTCTGTTTCCTTTCTTTTTTTTTTGAGATAGAGGCTCGCTGCAGCTTGACCTCCTAGGCTCAACTCAAGCAATCTCATATATATGTATAAGTATATAGTAGGAGTTCAGTCAGGGTAGTGACAAAAAATATTAAGGGAAAAATATTAGGGAAAGTTGTAGAATATAGACTATATAGAATATAGTCTCAAACCCTTTTGGAAGGCCTAAGAGTTTTTTCTATAGTTCTTGGCTGAAGGGGGCCTTGTCCCCCTAGTTGAATAAATTAGAGTAGAAACAAAGGAATGTAGGGGGTTTACCTAACTAACTCGTTTACTCAATAACCTTTGATCATTCCGGATGGCTCTCCTGGGGGGAGGTCGACCAGGGATAGTGCCTACTAATGGTGTTCGCTTTGTGCATCAGAACCTGTCCTTTAATCTTCAGTCTCTAGTGGTGTTGACTCAGCCTTTGTCAATTAAACTTTACTGAATAAATGTGAATCACACTGGCTGGTGGGGGCTAGTGGTTGCAACTGTTTACAGCACTCTCTGGGCTGCCTGTAAGCCACCCAGGCACACACACGCGAACTGACAAAGCATAATATCTGTGTGTCAGTGTACTTCATTCATCTGTAGCTAAGTCAGCATCTGCAGGACAGACCCCCACAGGTGGTGACCCCAACAGAGGCACCCAACGTGGGGCTACTCCAACATATACACACATATATATGGTAAATTCTCAAGCAATCATATATATAAATATATGTGTGTGTGTGTGTGTGTGTGTGTGTGTGTGTGTGTGTGTACATAGAGAGTGAGAGCACCAGGCATGGTGGCACATGCCTGTAGTCCCAGCTACTTGAGAGGCTAATGCAGGAGGTTTGCCATATATATAGGATATATGATTGCTTAAGTCTAGGAGGTGAAGGCTGCGGTGAGCCATGATGGCACCATTGCATTCAGCCTGGGTAACAGAATGACACTCTGTCTCCAAAAAACAAAAAAAGAAAAGAAACAGAATGGCTTTGCTGAGATCACACAGCAAGTAACAGAACCCAGATTCAGTCCTAGGTCTGTAACCACAGCAAAGCCTGTGCTCCTAACAGGCTGAGGATACTGAATTCCTGAAATTAAATAACAGGTGAGGAGAGCAAAGACCACCTGGTGGCCATCAAGCAGAACATCGGGAGGCAGAACTCCTCATCTAAGGAATTTAGAAGTAATTAGACTTCCCAATTATCGGAAGCAGGCATCTATCTGATACCAGGCTTCTTTCCCCAAAATTTGTAAGTAACTAGAATTTCTATACATCTCCAGAATGTACATATGTTGAAACTGATTGTGCAACCCTTAATGACATCAAGGCACCAAAATGTCTACAAATGTGATCATTTTTCATGACCTGTGTGGCTAACATGGTCCAAATCACCCTCAAGCTCCTGCTTTAAGGTCCATAAAAAACCATAAGGAAAAATCCCCTGCAACTGCTCAATCCCCTCCTGCTGAGGCGGCTGCTGCACTCTTCTGCAGAATTCTTTCTGTCTAATAAACTTTTCTTTTCAAACCTATACTGCTGTTGGTAAACTGTTCTTACTACCCTACGACCTATGGGCCAACCACTTTCCAATGCCGTGGCTCTGACACCTTGCCTGGCAACAGTGATTCAGAAAAGCAAAGCAGAATTGAAAGTCATCACCAAAGAGAAACTCTTTGTCTATGGAGGATCCTGGAAGTCTGGCTTTGATGCTGATAGGTAGAAAAAGACGAGGGGAACCAGGCATGGTGGCTCACACCTGTAATTCCAACACTTTGGGAGGCAGAGGTGGGCCAATCATTTGAGGTCAGGTGTTCCAGACCATCCTGGCCAACATGGTGAAATGCCATCTCTACTGAAAACACAAAAATTAGCCAGGTGTGGTGGTGCACGCCGGTAATCCCAGCTACTTGGGAAGCTGAGGCAGGAGGATCGCTTGAACCCAGGAGGCAGAGATTGCAGTGAGTCAAGATTGCACCACTGCACTCTAACTTGGGAGACATAGCACAACTCCAACTCAAAAAATAAAAACAAAAAACAAAAATAAAAAAGAGGAGGGGGAGGGAAATAAATAAAATGGGGGTAAGAGAATAAATGAATGCATAGAGGCAAATTTTAAAGTCACAGGGCATGCGTGGGGAACAGCAAATCATCCCCTTTGGCTTTTCAGAAAAGTTAAGACCAGGTACTAGGCTGTGGAGTATATATTCAATGCCAGAGGCAATAGAGAGCCACTAAATGTTTTAGAGAAGGAAAGCGACTTCAAAGCAAACTCCCTTCTGGTTAGGCATAAAATGAACTACATGTGGAGCAAAGAACAGTGTATTTAATGGACAACAGACCAGGCTAAAATCACAGCAAGGCATTCAGCAGGAAGAGAAATTGCAGAGAGAAGCTAAGAAAAATCTGGTTCATCGGTGTTTGGGAATTTCACGAACTCAAGAAATCCTTTATTTATCAACTCTGTAGTCAGGACAGAACAAGTATTCCCTCAGGGGTCATAGAACTTGCTGGAACCCCTTCAGATGCTCAAACTCATGTTGGTGATTAAAAAGCACTTTTACAACTGAGTGCTTCTCTTTCTTTTAACAAGGCTATCTAGTGTGTCTTCAAATTAACATAAAACTGCATTAGCCAGTTCCTTGACCCAACAGGAGGAGAAAAAAATCATTGCTCCATTTTTAATATGCCCTTTTAGATTACCAAGGAAAAAAACAAGTAATTGTGTACATAAATATATTGTTCAATTCCTGCATTTAAAAAAACATGCTGAACAATTCCTCTGGCTTCTATTAAATCTGTGCAACTATTATCTACAATTATTACAGCAAGTAGGATATAATGAATAGACTTTTGAAAATAAATAGTATGGGTGTGCTATATAAGCAATCTAAGGGTGGTGAATGGTTCAAGCCAGAAGGAACCTCTGATATTATGCAACTGAACCCATGCATTTTACAAATGAAAGTAGCCCTGAGAGGCCAAGCAACTTCCCTAAGTCACACAGCAAGCCGGGATCTTAGTACATAGGGAAGTGACATCTGTAAGTACAGGTGTGTGGTGCCTTTAAGTGTTGACTCTCTGCCATCTATTGAGCTAAGCACTTTTTATGTATTATCTAATCCCCCCTTAAAGGTCCTATGAAGTAGGTACTGTTTTATCCCCATTTTACAGATGCAAAAGCAAGGTCCAAAGAAGTGAAGTTGATTACTGATGTGGTTTGGATTTGTGTCCCTATCCAAATCTCATGTTCAATTGTAATCCTCAACATTGGAGGAGGGGCCTGATGGGAGGTGATTGGCTCATGGGGGTAGACTTCCCCTTTGCTGTTCTCATGATACTGAATGAGTTCTCACAAGATCTGGTTATTTAAAAGTATTTAGCACCTCCTCCATCTCTCCCTCTCTCTCCTGTCACCATGTGAAGACATGCTGCTTCCCCTTTACCTTCCACCATAATTGTAAGTTTCCTGAGGCCTCCCCGTGCATGCTTTCTGTGCAGCCTGCAGAACTCTAGCCAACTTCTTCACTTGAGTTCAGGAGTTCAAGACCAGCCTGACCAACATGGTGAAACCCCATCTCTACTAAAAATCCAAAAATTAGCCAGCCATGGTGGTGGGCACCTGTAATCCTAGCTACTCAGGAGGTTGAGAAACAAAAATCACTTGAGCCTGGGAGGCAGAGGTTACAGTGAGCTGAGATTGCATCACTGCACTCCAGCCTGGGTGACAGAGTGAGACTCCATCTCAAAAAAAAAAAAAAAAAACTATTTTCTTTATAAATTACCCAGTCTCAGGTAGTTCTTTATAGCAGTATGAGAACTAGACTAATGTACTTGCCCTAACCCTAACCTACAGCTAGTAAATAGTAAAATTGGTAAATGGTAAAATCTAGTAAATGCTAGAAGTTGAACCCAAGTCTTAAAACAAACCTGTGCTCTTTTCATAAGAGCATATGCAACTTAAAATATTAACTCTGAGACCATGAACAGTACACAGAGTCACAGCTTGTGGAAGGGAAGGAGCCAGGGCCAAGCAGGTACTAAGAGAAGAAAGATAAATAGATAAGTGGCTACTCAACACCTCAGCTATCTAGAATATCATATCACTCACCCCAACTTTTTTAACAAAACTTGAGAATCAAGTGATACACTCCATGTGAATGACCTTGGAGAGTTAGGAAGAGTTATACAAAGAACACATTGAACAAACCCTTATAATTATTTCATAAAGAGAGGAAGAGAGCTCTCTGAGCACTCCAAAATGTCATAAAACCCACTGGCTAAAGGGGGAACCCCAAATATTCACTCAGATATTCTCTCAGAGCTCACTGACTCTTGGTTTACACACAATGCATGCTAGGAGTTATTAGCTTCCCCAGTTCCACAGGAGATTCAAAACTCTGACATACAGGAGAAAGACTGTTGCTTGGATATAATGAATGAAAGCTGGGCAGATATTGAAAGAGCTGAGGGGAACTCTAAAAGCAAATAAAAAGGCTTGCAGGCTAGGGCTATTTAGTGCAAGGGCAAACAGTGCTCCATTCCTCAGGGAGCACTCACAGTTTGGTGAGGAGTGTGGAGAACTATGGGCAAATCCAACCTCCACCACCCAAAAGTTGTATAAGCTTTGGCAGGTTACTGCACTTCTGAGTCTAGTGGCTCATTGTTAGGGGGTTTTGAGTTTTTTGTTTTGTTTTGTTTTTTGAGATGGAGTCTTGCTCCGGCACCCAGGTTGGAGTGCAGTGGTGCAATCTCAGCTCACTGCAACCTACGCCTTCTGGATTCAAGCCATTCTCCTGTCTCAGCCTCCCAAGTAGCTGGGATTACAGGTGTGTGCCATCACGCCTGGCTAGTTTTTGTATTTTTAGTAGAGATGGGGTTTTGCCACATTAGCCAGGCTGGCCTTGAACTCCTGACCTCAGGTGATCCGCCCACCTTGGTCTCCCAAAGTGCTGGGATTACAGGTGTGAGCCACTGCACCCAGCCTGAGTGTGGTGGTTTTAAAATGTCTACAGATTATTTGGTACTTTCCGCTTCTAGAGGTAGAGCCCAATTCTCCTCCCCTTCTAACAAACAGAATGAAGCAGAATTAACAATACACAACTTCAGGGGCTAAGTCACAAAAGTCTCCCATCTTGGTCTCTGCCTCTCTCAGACTGCTCACTCAGGGGGAGGCCAATGACCATGTTAGGAGGTCACTTAAGCAGTACTATGGATAGATCCACAAGGCAAGGAACTGAGGCCTCCAGCCAACAACCATGTGAGTGTGTCATCCTGGAAGTGGATTTTTCAGCCCCAGTCACGCCTTCAGAGGACGGCAGCCCCTGCTCCATTCTGACTACAACCTCATGCGAGGCTTTTAGCCCAAATCATTCAGCTAAGATATCCTGAAATACTGACCCTCAGAAACTGCATGAGATCATAAATGTTTGTCACTGTAAGCTGCTACATGTTGGGTTAATTTGTTATCTAGTAATAGAAAACTAATACACTGAGACACCACTTCTCTATCTGTAAAATGGGAATAACAAGTGAGGGGAGGGAACATAAGTAGGAGTATGTAAGCAAATGCCTGGCACGTTGTCGTTGGTGAATACACGTTAGTTTCCCTCCCTACCTTCCCCTCAAACACACCTGAGAATAGAGCTGTCAGCACAGATTACTTTTATAATGTGGGAAAAAGTTCAACTGCTCTGTATCCTCTTTTAGAAAGCAACACAATTTTTAAAGGTGAGGGGGTGATTCTTGAAATGATTGCCAGTGAAGTGACCCTCAGTAAAACAGAAAAGTCATATCAACACACTAGTAAATTGATAAGAACACAATCCCTTGACTTCAGACAGATCAGCTCTGCCACTTTACTAGCTGTATGCTCTTGAGAAAATCACTTAACCTCTCTGAACCTCACATTCTGCACATAAAGATTGATTCTCTCAATGGGGTATGACTTGGTCACCTAGAAAATGTACTTATTTAGAACTTTACCTACCTTGGGGTTCCAGAGAAAATGGCCAAGAGATCAGAACCAGTTGCCTGATTAATGTGTCCCCTTCTGCCTTCCACAACCAACAAACCAACCAACAAACACACACACATACACATACACACACACACACACACTCAACCAGGCAGTATGCTGAGGGGCTGGGTTATATTACATCCCTTTCGCTTTGTCAGAGGTATTCAAACCACAGTGACTCCATCTTGAGCGATAGCTAAGAAAAATGAGACTGGAACTTGCTGGGCGGTATTCCTAGAATATTAGGGATTTCCAGCCTCTACATGTTCACAGTTGAGAGAACGGATTAATGATGTTTACTAAAAAGACCCAAGCCAAGGAATGTCCTGATAGCCCAATAGCTTGAGAACGAAAGCCTTCCTAATTTTGCTTGAAAGATAACATTGATTCTTACAAAGTACAGTAATTAAGAAAATTAATCCTTTTTCACAAATCCTCGTAGCAGAAGACATCTCCCCAGGATTTCTTGTTGTTGTTGTCACTATCATATATATATACTATATATATACTATATATTATATGTAGTATATATATTATATATAGTATATTATATATTACATATATTATATAATATATATAATATATTGTATATAAATATATATATTTAATATAATATAATATATATATATGCATGTTACCTAGGGTGGGTGTATTCCTCCTCTTGCTTTTGGGAACGCCCTACTCTGTCTATGGAGTAGCTGTCCTTTTACTCCTTTACTTTCTTAATAAATTTGCTTTTGCTTTGCACTGTGGACTCACCCAGAATTCTTTCTTGTGCAAGATCTAAGAACTCTCCTGGGATCTGGACTGAGATCCCTTTCCAATAACATCTTTAAGAGTGCTTTTGCTACTGATGGGACTCAGGACACACTACACCTCGATACTGAGAAAGCAGCCAAAGCAGGAGGGTATCTCTCACCTTCCCTCGCCCTTCTTCCTTGAAGCAATCATAAGACAGTCATTCAAGAGATGCCCTCCCTATACGTGGAGGAAAGGAGCATCTTGATCTCTGAAGACACAGGATCTGAACAAACAGGCCTTGTTAACTCCCCCAGTTTATTACCGTTAGATCATACCCCTCTTGTCCAAGCACACTTCTCCATGACTAGCTACTTCTTCATCACACCTAGCATAAAAAACACGCAGATTTCCCTGTTTCTTTGGGTCTTTATTTTCCAGTGGTTCCCATATCACATAAACTTAAAGAAATTTGTATATTTTTCTCTTGTTAATCTGTCTTTTACTATAGGGGCCTCAGCCATGAACCTAAGATGGAAAGAAAAGCTATTTCTTTTCCCATACTCTCTTTCTCCTACTCTTTCTTTTTTAATAGGGTTTTGTGTGACACCCAGGCTGGAATGCAGTGGTGTGATCACAACTCACTGCAGCCTTGAAATTCCTGGGCTCAAGCAATCCTCCCACTTCAGCCTCCTGAGTAGCTGGGATTACAGGCATGCACCACCACACCTGGCTAATTTTACATTATTCATTTTAATAAAACTTCACATTTGTAAATATGTTGGGATTGGGGTAGGGGAGCCTCTACACACACCATGACTTGTCTTAGCCCTGCCCCGACTAAGGTTAGTCTCATTTCTGCAGTGATGAGAACAACTCCTTCCTCTGGCTTCCTCCCCTAAAAACAGTCATCAAGTGTCTGGGATCATTTGGATGTTAAGCCAGGGAGGTGAACTGTAATTAAAATGCAGATGGATAAAGCAGGGACTCCTTTATCATGCAAATTGAAATACTGGCAGCCAGCAAGCTCCATTTTGAGACTGGTGGGCAGAGGGCTTTGTTAGAAAGGTACCATGAAGGAGTAGAAGGAGTGGGGAGAGAAAGCATGGATTAAAGAAAGTTAAAGGACTTGATCAAAGGAGCCAACAAAAATAGTAATTTTTAAAGTTACTATTACCTACTTGAGACATATTTTGAAAGGCATGAAGAAGAATAAATGCCCCCAGGAGCAGATTAAGAAGTAAACATCCCCAATCTATCTGAAGGCTCTGTGTGTCCCTTCTCAGCAACACCCCCCTCTGCCTCTGCAAAGGGAGCCTCTATTCTGAATTAGGTGTTATTCCAGCCTCATGCATGTTTTTATACTTATATTACCTATTTGGCTTGTTTCTTTGTTTGTTTTTTGGAGACAAAGCCTTGTTCTGTCACCCAGGCTGAAGTGCAGTGGCATGATCACAGCTCACTGCAACCTCAATCTCCCAGGCTCAAACAATCCTCCTACCTCAGTCCCCCAAGTAGCTAGGACCACAGGTGTGTGCTGCTAGACCTGGTTAAATTTTTGTGTTTTTTATAGACACACGGTTTTGCCATGTTGCCCAGGCTGGTAAAAACTCATGTGTTCAAGTGATCTGCCCACCTCGGCCTCCCAAAGTGCTGGGATTACAGGCATGAGCCACCGCACCCAGCCTATTTATAACCTATTTGTATAATGTGTATCCCTAACTTTATGTAGTTGCTGTGCATATTTTTAAACTTTATATTTAAAAAATAGTCTATATGTACTTTTTTGTGCAACTTGCTTTTATTTTCTTGGCATGTTTTTTGGGGGATTCACCCATGCTGATTCACAGAACACTGGCTCACTCATTTTCAGTGGTGTTATAGTGAATCCCAAGTTTCTCTTCAAAGAATCGGTATCTCAGTATGTTCAGCTCTCTTATTCTTTAAATCTCTATTTTTAAAGTTTAACTTCCGGAGACTCTCCAAGATGGTCGAATAGACACAACTCTGGCGCACAACACCCAGCAAGAGCGATGCAGAAATCCAGAGAGATCCTAGCCCCAACCGAGGTACCAGGTGCATTTCAATGGGTCTGGTCCCTTGGTGAGCAAAGTCTATGCAGGGCAGACCAAGGCAGGGAGGGGTGCTGCTTCACTCACAAAGTGCATCTGACCAGCGAGTCAGAGGCTCCCCCTCTGATGCTCCAGTCCAGATATAGCACTTCCCCTAAAGCCTCAGCAATACTCAGACCAGGGGATCTTTGCCAGTCATGCATCGGGAATTACAAGCACAGAGTTGAATGATAATCCAGGATGGTGTCCCAGATTGGCGCACAGACCTAAACAGGCACGTAAGCCCAAAAGCCAGCCAGGAGAGCCTACAAACCGAGCTATTGCCCCTCCCCCCACCCAGAGAGAGAGGGAGCTGTAAGCAGGAGCACCTGGGCAGGCCCCTACCCCACAACCAGAGAGAGAGGAAGCTGAAAGGGGGAGACAGCGGGGTGCGACTGGGCACGTCCCTACCCTCCCTCACAAACCACAGAGGGCTGAAGCTCTGACTCTAGCAGGTTGCACAGCCAGTGCCACAGTCTAAGCCAAACCCTGAATGATCCAGCCCAGTGGAGGAAGGGCACAACCCACCACTAGAGGGGTGGGACTGGGCTACGTGTTTTAACAAAATCAGAGGAAGCCTATGTAGCAATGGGACGGTGTTCTTGCTGACCCAGCAGCGCTGCCAGGTCCACAGAAGAGGTGGGCCTAAACCCCCAGTGTAAACAAAAAAGACACAGGAAGCTTCCCTAGTAACCTGAAGGAGTCCCTAGAAACCCAGTAGCGCCCCCACAGGCAGACAAGCGACCTCATCAAGCAGCTCTCTGACACCACAGGCAGGTAAATCCATGAAGATGGGAAAAAAACAGCGCAAAACAGAGGAAACCATCAAAGACCAGAACACCTCTTCTCCTTCAAGGGATCACAACTCCTCAACAACACAGGAACACAACATGACCAAGAAGGAGTGCGAAGAATTGACGGAAACAGGATTCAGAACGTGGATAATAACAAACTTTTCGGAGCTAAAGGAACATGTTCTAACTCAATGCAAAGAAAACAAAAACCTTGAAAAAAGGTTAGACAAAATGCTAACTAGAATAACCAGCTTAGAGAAGAACATAAACAACTTGAATTTGAAAAACACAGCACGAGAACTACATGAAGCAAACAAGTTTCAATAGCCAAATCAATCAAGCAGAAGAAAGGATATCAGAGATCGAAGATCAACTCAACGAAATAAAAAGAGAAGGCAAGACAAGAGAAAAAAGAGTGAAAAGAAATGAACAAAGCCTCCAAGAAATATGGGATTATGTGAACAGACCTAATCTACACTTGATCAGTGTCCCTGAATATGATGGGGAGAATGAATCCAAGCTGGAAAACATGCTGCAGAATATTATACAGGGGAACTTCCCAAGCCTCCAGTCCAACATTCAAACTCAAGAAATACAGAGAACTACAAAAAGATATTCTTCAAGAAAAGCAACCCCAAGGCACATAATCGTCAAATTCACCAGGGTTGAAATGAAGGAAAAAAATGCTAAGGGCAGCCAGAGAGAAAGGTCAGGCCACTCACAGAAGGAAGCCAATCAGACTCACAGCAGATCTCTCGGCAGAAACCCCACAAGCCAGCCAATATTCAACATCCTTAAAGAAAAGATCTTTCAACCCAGAATCTCATATCCAGCCAAACTAAGCTTCGTAAGTGAAGAAGAAATAAAATCCTTTATAGACAAGAATTACTGAGAGATTTCGTCACCACCAGACCTGCCCTACAAGAGCTCCTGAAAGAAACACTAAGCATGGAAAGGAACAAGTAACAGTCACTGCAAAAGCAAACCAGTTGGCAAAGACCAAAAATACAATGAAGAAAGTGAATCAACTAACGGGAAAGAAAACCAGCCAGTAACAAAATGGCAGGATCAAATTCACACATAACAATATTAACATTGAATGTAAACGGCCTAAATGCCCCAATCAAAAGACACAGACTGGCAAACTGGGTAAAAAGTCAAGACCCATCGGTGTGCTGTATTCAGGAATCCCATCTCACATACAAAGACACACATAGACTCAAAATAAAGGGATGGAAGAAGATTTACCAAGCAAATGGAGAACAAAAAAAAGCAGGAGTTGCAATCCTAGTCTCTGATAAAATGGCCTTCAAACCAACAAAGATCAAAAGAGATAAAGAAGGACACTACATAATGGTAAAAGGATCAATCCAACAAGAGCTAACTATCCTAAACATATACGCACCCAACACAGGAGCACCCAGATACATAAAGCAAGTTCTTAATGATCCGAAATGAGATTTAGACTCCCACACAATAATAGTGGGAGACTTCAACACTCCACTCTCAATATTAGACAGATCAACAAGACAGAAAATTAACAAGGACATCCAGAACTTGAATGCAGAACTGGACCAAGTGGACCTAATAGACATATACAGAACGCTCCACCCTACATCCACAGAATATACATTTTTCTCAGCACCACATTGCACTTACTCTAAAATTGACCACATCATTAGAAGCAAATCGCTCCTCAGCAAATGCAAAAGAATGGAAATCATAACAAACAGTCTATCAGACCACAGCACAATCAGACTAGAACTCAGGATTAAGAAACACACTCAATTCCTAGGCATCAGAGAGGTATGTTTAAAAAAAACAAGAAACACACTCAAACCCACACAACCCCTTGGAAACTGGACAACTTGCTTCTGAGTGTTGACTGGATAAAAAATGACATGAAGGCAGAAATAAAGATGTTCTTTGAAACCAATTAGAATGAAGCCACAACTTACCAGAATCTCTGGGACACCTTTAAAGCAGTGTTGAGAGAGACATTTAGAGCAATAAATACCCACATGAGAAAAAAATGAAAAATCTAAAATCAACACCCTATCATCAAAATTGAAAGAACTAGAGGAGCAAGATCATAAAAACCCAAAAGCTAGCAGAAGACAAGAGATAACTAAGATTAGAGCAGAACTGAAGAGATAGAGACACAAAAAGCCTTCAAAAAAATCAGTAAATCCAGGAGTTGGTTTTTTGAAAAGATCAACAAAATAGACCACGAGCTAGATTAATAAAAAAGAAAAGGGAGAAGAATCAAATATATGCAATAAAAAACAATAAAGGGGATATCACCACTGATCCCACAGAAATACACACTACCATCAGAAATTACTACAAACAGCTCCATGCACATAAACTAGTAAACCAGGATGAAATGGATAAATTCCTAGACACTTATACTCTACCAAAACTAAACCAGGAGGAAGCTGAAACTCTGAATAGACCAATAACAAGGGCTGAAGTAGAGGCAGCAATCAATAGCCTACCAACCAAAAAAAGTCCAGGTCCAGGCGGGTTCACAGCCAAATTCTACCAGACGTACAAAGAGGAGCTAGTTCCATTCCTTCTGAAACCATTTCAAACAATACAAAAGGAGGGAATCCTCCCTAACTCATTTTATGAGACCAACATCATCCTGATACCAAAACCAGGCAGAGACACAACTAAAAAAGAAAACTTCGGGCCAATATCCATGATGAACATCAACGCAAAAATCTTCAATAAAATCCTGGCAAACCGATTGCAACAGCACATCAAAAAGCTTATCCATCACAATCAAGTAGGCTTCATCCCAAGGATGCAAGGCTGGTTCAACATACACAAATCTGTAAACGTAATCCTCCACATAAACAGAACCAAAGACAAAAACCACATGATTATCTCAACAGATGCAGAGAAGGCCTTCGACAAAATTCAACAGTCCTTCATGCTAAAAACTCTCAATAAACTAGGTATCAATGGAACCTATCATAAAATGATAAAAGCTATATATGACAAACCTCTAGCCAATATCATACTGAATGGGCAAAAGCTGGAAGAATTCCCTTTGAAATCAGGCACTAGACAAGGATGCCCTCTCTCATCACTCCTATTCAATATAATATTAGAAGTTCTAGCCAGAGCAACCTGCAAGAAAAAGAAATAACGAGTATTCAAATAGGAAAGGAGGGAGTCAAACTGTTTCTATTTGCAGACGACATGTTTATATATCCAGAAGACCCCATCGTCTCAGCCCAAAATATTCTCAAAAACTGAAAAGCAACTTCAGCAAAGTCTCACGATACAAAATCAATGTGCAGAAATCACAAGCATTTCTATATACCAATAACAGACAAACAGCCAAATCAAGAGCGAACTCCCATTCATAATTGCTACAAAGAGAATAAAATACCTAGGAATACAACTAACAAAGGATATAAAGGACCTCTTCAAGGAGAACTACAAACCACTGCTCAATGAAATAAGAGAGGACACAAATAGATGGAAAAACATTCTATGCTCATGGTTAGGAAGAATTAATATCATGAAAATGGCCATACTGCCCAAAGTAATCCATAGATTCAATGCTATCCCCATCAAGCTACCAATGACCTTCTTCACAGATCTGGAAAAAACCACTTTAAACTTCATATGAAATCACAAGAGAGCCCTCATAGCCAAGACAATCCTAAGCAAAAAGAGCAAAGCCAGAGCCATCACACTGCCTGATTTCAAACTATACTACAAGACTACAGTAATCAAAACAGCATGGTACTGGTACCAAAACAGAGACATAGATCAATGGAACAGAACAGAGGCCCCAGAAGCAACACCACACATCTACAACCATCTGATCTTTGACAAATCTGACAAAAACAAGCAATGGGGAAAGGACTCCATGTTTAATAACCGGTGTTGGGAAAACCGGCTAGCCATGTGCAGAAAGCAGAAACTGGACCCCTACCTGTCACCTTACACTAAAATTAACTCCAGATAGATTAAAGATTTAAACATAAAACCTAACACCATAAAAACACTAGAAGAAAACGTAGGCAAAACCATCCAGGACATAGGCATAGGCAAAGACTTCATGACTAAAACACCAAAAGCAATGGCAATAAAAGCCAAGATAGACAAACGGGATCTAATTAAAATTCAGAGCTTCTGAATAGCAAAAGAAACCATCATTAGAGCAAACCAGCAGCCAACAGAATGGGAAAAAATTTTTGCAGTCTACCCGTCTGACAAAGGGCTAATTTCCAGAATCTACAAAGAACTAAAACAGATTTACAAGAAAAAGACAAACAATCCCATTCAAAAGTGGGTGAAGGATATGAACAGACACTTTATAAAAGAAGACATATATAAGGCCAACAAACATATGAAAAAATGCTTATCATCACTGGTCATTAGAGAAATGCAAATCAAAACTACATTGAGATATCATCTCTCACCAGTCAGAATGGTGATCATTAAAAAATCTGGAGACAACAGATGCTGGAGAGGATGTGGAGAAATAGGAACATTTTTACATTGTTGGTGGGAGTGTAAATTAGTTCAACCATTGTGGAAGATAGTGTGGTGACTTCTCAAGGATCTAGAAATAGAAATTTCACTTGACCCAGCAATCCCATTACTGGGTATATACCCAAAGAACTATACATCGTCCTACTATAAAGACACATGCACACATATGTTCATTGCAGCCCTGTGTACAATAGCAAAGACCTGGAACCAACCCAAATACCCATCAATGATAGACTGGACAAAGAAAATGTGGTACATATACACCATGGAATACTACACAGCCATAAAAAACAATGAGTTCATGTCCTTTGTAGGGACTTGGATGAATCTGGAAACCATCATTCTCAGCAAACTGACCCAAGAACAGAAAGCCAAACACTGCATGTTCTCACTCATAGGTGGGTGTTGAACAATGAGAACACATGGACTCAGGGAAAGGAGCATCACACACTGGGGGCAGTTGGGGGGGGTAGGGGAGAGACAGCAGGGGGTAAGGAGGGTGGGGAGGGATAACATGGGGAGAAGTGACAGATATAGTATGCACCTAAAGTAAAATAAAATAAAATAAAATAAAAAATAAATAAAATAAAGTTTAACTTCCTTGTAATTCCAGTAAACAAACTTCTCCACTGGTTCTAATCAGTAGTTCACATCTGCTCCCCCACCCCCCCTACCCCCAGCTCCATCCTGACTCATCCTGGTCACCTGATCACCTCTGGCTACCTGCTCTGACCCACCCGTAACCATCCTTCCTGCCAAAACACCCACCCTGCCACTCCAGCTCAGACCTCTGCTCTTTCTAAAATAGCCAATCAGGATTAGTGTGGCTTTGCAGTCTAACCCTAGCCAATAGGGAAAGACACAGCAGTAGGGACAACCCCCATCAGGCATAAGTACCCCTTCCCCCCTTGTCCAAGCATGTGGCTGCCATTGTTCCATCCATACACTGCACCCTTCTATAGAAGTAAACTGCCCTGCTGAGAGGACGTATCTTCGAGTGCTATTTCTTTTGCAGCATCAAAATTTTACCTATAACAGTGGCATGAATATAATGTACATATCCACTTGCTACTGATAGGGCAAATTTGCATCCCCATTCCCAAATACACCATGCAAAAGATTATAAAAAGAAATAGAATTAAATGTTAAAGGCTTCTGTTTTTTCAGAGGTTTGTCCTGGAAAATGAACCAAACATTTTTCCTATTTACCCCTAAGGATTGCTGTAAGGGTTAAAGAACATGATGATGATAATAAAAGTTAACATTTATCAAGCGCTTGCAGCCTGCCAACTTCAGGCTAGGTGTTTTGCGTTAATTGTACATTTAATTCTCAACACAACTACTGCTATGGTTTGGCTCTGTGTACCTGTCCAAATCTCACCTTGAATTGTAATCCCGATAATCCCCGTGTGTCAAGGGCAGGACCAGGTGGAGGTAACTGAATCATGAGGGTAGTATCCCCCATGCTGTTCTCATGATAATGAGTGAGTCTCATGAGATCTGATGGTTTTATAAGCGTCTGGCATTTCCCCTGCTTGCACTCATTCTCTCTCCTGCTGCCCTGTGAAGAGGTGACTTCCACTATGATTGTAAGTTTCCTGAGGCCTCCCCAGACATGTGGAACTATGAGTCAATTAAACCTCTTTTTTTTTTATAAATTAAGAAGTCTCAGCCAGCCGAGGTGGTTCACGCCTGTAATCCCAGCACTTTGGGAGGCCAAGGCAGGCGGATCACCTGAGGTCGGGAATTAGAGACCAGCCTGATCAACACAGAGAAACCTACTTAAAAAAAAATACAAAATTAGCCAGGCATGGTGGTGCATGCCTGTAATCCCAAGTACTCAGGGGGCTGAGGCAGGAGAATCATTTGAATCTGGTAGGCAGAGGTTGCGGTGAACTGAGATCGCACCGTTGCACTCCAGCCTGGGCAACAACAGAAAAATTCCATCCCCAAAAATAAGATGTCTCAAGTAAGTCTTTATTAGTAGCATAAGAACAGACTAATGCAGTAAATTGGTACCAAGGTAGTAAGGCATTGTTGTAAAGATAACCAATAATGTAGAAGTGACTTTGGAACTGGGTAACAGGCAGAAGTTGGAACAGTTTGGAGAGTTCAGAAGAAGAAGCAAGACATGGGAAAGTTCGGAACTTCCTAGAGACTTGTTGAATGGTTTTGACCAAAATGCTGATAGTGATATGGACAACGAAGTCCAGGCCAAGGTGGTCTCACATAGAGCAGGGAGTAGCTAATAGTGTCCCATTTTACAGATGAGGAAACGAGGCTCAGAGAAAGGGTAAGTTATTTGACTGAAGACATACTGCTTGGAGGAGACCAGAGTGGGACGGGAACTCAGATCTCTGTCTTACAATCCCAACTGCTTAACTTCATACCCTAATGACAGAAAAAGGACTTAGGGCAGGTTCTCACAGGTAGTGAGCTCTCAGCGAATGGTAATGGTTGTTACTGGTAATAATGAATCATTTTTAAGTCAGGCAGGATTATCAGACCTGGCATTAATTATTCAGTACAACCTGGAGAGAGCGCCTTGCAGTATACTCTGTATTTAAATTAAGAAGAAGAAAACAGATTACTGAGTGGATCAGCCTTTTCCAAAATCTGATTCTAATTATACCCCCAGGGAGTGCCCTAAATCTGCAAACATTGGAAAACCGCACCACTATGATTCAGAAATATATGTTATACAATCTCTTTTCAGCAGGCTCAGGGTTCAGGGATAGGAAATAGTGCCCTTATTGAGCATATACATTGTACCAGGTACAAAGCTGAATTCTCTATGCATTGTTACTCACTCAGTCCTCACAGCAACCCCAGAGGCAGACACTGTCATCATTCCACGATGCACTCCAGAAGGCTGAGGCTCAGAGAGGGTGAAGCCACTTATCTGAAGTCACTGGGATAGTTAGTGGCAGAAATGATGTCCCTGTTAACAATATGCAGGGGGCAAAATCAGGACAGCTATGTGCCAAGTCTCTCCAAACCTAGGAAAGTTTAAGGAACACTACATTTAATCTTTTTTAATATCAGGAAGAGAGGGGAAGGGTGATGGGATACCACTAACATTTTGCTTTATACATGGTTGGATTTATTCTATTTCAACAAGCATATTTACTTTTACAATTAAAATGCTTCCTTTCAATATATATTTTTAAAAAATGTTTAAGTTCCAAAGAACATCCAAAAAATCAGGTGAGCAAGTTAAAAAATATTTCAAGCTATAACTAACCCAGGGCCCTCTGAATAAATCAAATTCCTACAAATCAAATTTCAATCAGTAGCCTGTGCCCAGACCAGGGTCAACATAAACCCTGGACAACTTTACAGTAGAGGCTCTCACCTTGATTAATAAAAATAGCAAAATGTAACCACATAAAATATAGAGAGAACTGGGGGTTGAGTTGCCATTGACAAGTTGATGCAACGTTACATTGTGTAGGCATGAGATGAGACATGTATTAATTTCAGTTTTATGGTTTTCTTCTTATATTTCAGAAGCTACAACTTCTTTCTAGGATGCAAACATTCCCACAGGCCCTCATAAGGCTTATAAGCACCCAGCACTGAGCCTTGAGCTGCTGCATGGATAAATCAGCTGCCATCTTGGCCGCATGAATTGAAAGTTAACTTGGTCTTGCTACACACACACTACAACTCATTTTTCTATTCTTCCATGTTGGTCCTGATAATATGTCAAAGCCAATGCAGCAGGCAGTGTGGAAAGATGCTGACAGCAGAATGCTGAGCAGACAAATGATTAATGGCTGCACTCCAGAACAGAGAGGTTAATTACTGGCGTCTAAGATATCTGAGGGGAACATGTTACACACCCATATTACCAATTAGCCTCACCTAAAAAATCATAATCTCTGCAATTAATAGGAAATGACTGTCATCCTAATTACAAGTTCTATACAAGAGGCCAGTATTAGGCAAGGAGACCTTTTTTTTAGAACCTTTTCCCGGTTAGTTTCCTAATTTTTTTGGCACCCTTTCAATAAGTTATGCTTGGATTCCATGCCCTTCTTAAAGCTGTCCCCAGAAATAGTTGCTGCTGCTGCTGCTGCTGCTGCTCCTGCTGCTGTTACTGGTAACTTTTATTAAGCACTTATGATATTCCAGGTGCTGTGCTGATTACTTTGTGTGCATTATCTCCCTCCTCCTCCCACTTCACTTATTCATGACCCCTGCCTGGTGCAATTTTTCACTCTTCAGTCTCCACACTTGGCCTCTAGGGTTTTACAGTCTAAGAAATTCAATTTTACCAAGTACTCTCAAAAGGAGGTGGTCTCTCTAGACTCAGAACAGCCAAACTCATAAGAGTATGATGTATAAATCAGAGTGATGATTTACTGATTCCATTGAAAACCAGAACCACTCAGGAGGACAAAAACTCATCTTCTTCACTAACCACATTATTTCCTGTTTCAAATATATAGGGGAAGACATAGCCCACACTACTGATGTCCCTATCACTTTTCTTTGCACACTGATTTGACAACCTCTGTTCTCTGACTGCCCAACCATGCTAACCCAGAGGATGGAGCAGGTCAGAAGTGTCAACAAGACATCTCTAGCAGCTTTCCTCAACTGACGACTGGTGTGAGTGAAGAATAAATACTTCCTCATGCACACAGCTTTACACACCACACGCGACCTGATAGTAGGTTCAACCCAAGCTCCCAGAAGTCCTCTGCAGGATTGAGCACAGTTGCCCTCAGCAAAATCCACTCATTACTGTCATTACTGCACCCTGTGCTGGCTTACTGGCTTTCACTATCTTACTGCACGCCCTACTAGTGCTTCATGGAATCACCCACCAAATAAACTCTTGCACTCAAAATTCTTGTCTCAGGGTCTGCCTCTGCGAATCCAACCTAAGACAGAAATTATTTGTAGTCTTGGAATCACAGTCAATTGGACAACCATAATGTTGGGTCGCTCCATTCTAGGGATTTGCCTGATGTATGAGTCAGCTTCTCTTTCCTATAGGTCTAGGAATTCTTTTTTCTGGACAATTCTGGACACATATGCTGACCAGTCTACGCTCCTTTGACTCACTTCTATAGAGTCTCAGTTAACATAGTCTCTATTCAGAGGGCAAACAGATGTTCATGCTTTTAACTGCGAACCTGTTCCAGGCATCTTCCTGACACAAGTGGAAGTTTCTGGGCTCACCAAAGTCAGGTCATTTACTTGTTTTCTTTTCTTTTAACAGATTTTTTTTTTTTTTTGAGACAGGGTCTCACTCCCATTGCCAAGGCACAACCACAGTTCACTTTAGCCTCAACCTCCCAGGCTTAGGTAATCCTCCCACCTCAGCCTCCCAAGTAGCTGGGACTACAGACACATACCATGATGCCTGGCTAATTTTTTTGCATTTTTTGGTAGAGATGGGGTTTCACCACGTTGCCCAGGCTAGTCTCAAACTCCTGGGCTCAAGCAATATGCCTGCCTCAGCCTCCCATAATGCTGGGATTACAAGCATCAGCCAATGCAACTGGCCTCTTTTAATAGATTTTTACTTATATAAATAATCCGTTAAAACCTTTCCCTTCTTATAACAATTAAAACGGGACAGATAAAGCTTGAGTCTCTCTTGAACACAATCTTTTCTCAACAATCCCAGTTCCCTTTCCTCCTCCCCAGAAATGACCACAGTGATCAATTTGGTGTCTACAGTTCCAAGCTTTTTCCTATGATTTTAGGCAGATATATTAAGTCATGGAAAAAGTTTGAGTAGGGAAGGTTAACATGTCTTCCATCTGTTCATATACTACACTAGCAACAAACAGTTGAAAAAAGGAAATGTAAAATGCAACGCCATTTACCACAGAATCAAAAAACGTTTTTAACCTATGAATCAATTTAACAAAAGATGAGCAAGACCTCTACACTGACAACAGCAAGCATTACAAAAAAGAGTTAAAGAAAATTTACATAAACAGAGAAATGTCCCATGACCATCAATTGGAAGAGTTAATATTAAGATTTCAATTGTCCTCCAAATGGTTTATGGATTCACTAGAATCCCCATCAAAACCTAGGGTCTACTTTTATTGAAATTTATTAGCTGATTCTAAAATTTATATAGAAATGCAAACAACCTAACAAAAATCAAGCAATATAGAAGGAGGGTGGAAAAGGTAAACTACCAGATTTCAAGTCTTACTCAAAGCTATAGCTATTAAAATATGGTGCTATTAACACAATAATAAACAAAAGACAGATGGAACAATATTAAGTCCTAAAGCAGAGCCACACATATCCACTCATCTGATTTACAATGAAGGCATTACTACAGTTGGAGAGTACAGGAAGGGGGAAAATAATGGTTGTTTCAATAAATGGTGCTGGATCAATTGGATATCCATGTGGATAACAATACAAAACAAAACTCTGACTCCCTACTTTACACCATACACAAAAGTTAACTGTAAAGAGACGATATGACCCAGGCAACATTATGAGACCCCATCTCAACAAAAAATTTAAAAATTAGCCAGGCATCATGGCACATGCCTGTGGTCCCAGCTGCTCAGGAGGCTAAGGTAGGAGAGTTACTTGAGCCCAGGAATTCAAGGCTACAGTGAGCCATGATCATACCACTGCACTCCAGCCTGGGCAAGACAGTGAGATCCTGTCTCAAAAATGAGAAATAAAAAACAAAGAGACCATATACATATTTAACCAATTCTCTATCTTGCTTTTTTCACTCAATAATGTTTTGAGAACCTACCTTCTTCCATACATACCACCCTACATAACTTTTAATGGTAGCTGAGTAGCCCTTGCCAGATACATCATGGTCTATGGAGTGGTTCCCTTCACACATGTGTATGTATTCTCCCCAGTAGTGTCAGAGAAATGGAATTGCTGCAGCATAGGAGCTGGGTCATTTTCCTCAGGCCAAGTAGAATTTCCATTTTTCTTCCAAATTTCATTCTCAGTCAGCATTGGTGTTGTGCAGTTGGCCACAGGGAGAATGGAATTAATACTCTACCCCAAATTGGCTTAGATGTCAAGAATGATAATGCCACATATACACCGAGAGTATGGAAATAATTCATTAACTCATATAATGTTTCTTTCTGAGAAGAGCAGGAAAAACACACAAGCTGGTCTGGAATGGCTTGACCAAAGGGAGAGGCAATGGCTTTGATTAGTAGGGTTGGGTTGAATGACGGTCCTGCATGGGTGGTTGAACTTCTCCACCAATGCCAAAAAAGGTAGTGCAGGACGGATCCAAGATGACCGATTAGGAGTAGCTCAGGATTGCAGCTCCCAGCAAAAGTGCAGAGGGTGAGTGGACGCTGCATTTCCAGATGGATTTTTATTGACTGCAGACCAGGAGATTCCCAGGCAGAGGAGCCCCATGGGTCACCAGCGCGGCTGTTTTGGCTGGCGCAGCTGTTTTGGCCAGCTCAGCTGTTTTGCCAGTGCCCAAGTGCCGCAGTTCTCCACAAAAAATATACAGGTCCAGGCGCCATTTTAGCTGGTGATTAGAGCTCCTGGCAGACAGAGTCGCCCATTCAACTAATAAAAAAGGGGACTGAAACAGGGAGCCAGGCCAGGAGATTCCTGGGCAAAAAAGCGCCATGAATCTCAGTATGGCTGTTTCAGCCAGTGCAGTGGGTCGCCGAACAGGAAATCACACAGATCCCGGCGCCTTTTCAACAGATGGAACACCTGGGAGACAGAGTTGATCGTTCAACTAAAAAAAAAAAAAAAAAAAAAAAGGGCTCCGAGGCAGGGAGCCAGATGATCAGGCTCAACTGCTCCCACCCCCACAAAAAAACAGCAATCTGAAATGCACTGGATTGAGAGTTTCACAGCAAGCACAGCTGAACCCAGGATGGTCGAGCTCTGTGGGCGAGGGGCATCTGCCATTACCAAGGCAGTCCACCACCACAGAGGTAGTCCACCATTGCTGAGGCAGCCTGCCATTGCCAAGGCAGCCCACCATTACAGAGAGAGTCTGCCATTACAGAGGTGGGCCTCCATTGCCAAGGCAGTTCTAGCTATACCCACATAAAAGGGACTGCAGGGAAGTTCACACAGCAGCTGGGTAGAGCCCACAGCAGCTCAGCAAAGCCTCTGCAGACAGACAGTGATTAGGCTTCCTCCTCACTGGGCAGGGCAGCCCTGAAAAAAAACAACAGCACAACAGAAACTTATAAATAAAGCCCTAACTCCCTGGGACAGAGCACCTGGGGAAAAAAAAGGGGGGCGGAGTTATGAGTTCCGCTGCAGCAGACTTAAACGTACCTGCCCAGCAGCTCTGAATGAACAACGGAGCTCACAGCTCAGCACTTGAGCTCCTATAAAGGACAGACTGTCTCCTCAAGCAGCTTCCTGACCCCTGTATAACCAAAGAGTCACCTCATAAAGGAGAGCTCAGACTGACATCTGGCAGGTATCCTTCTGGGACAAAGATAGCAGAAGAAGAAACTAGCAGCAACCCTTACTGTTCTGCAGCCACTGCAGGTGATCCCCAGGCAAGCAGGGCCTGGAGTGGACCTCAGCAGTCCTACAGCAGAGGGGCCTGACTGGTAGAAGGAAAACTAAGAAACAGACAGAAATAACTTCATCATCAACAAACTGGACATCTACTCAGAGACCCAATCTGAAAGTCAACAACTACAAAGACGACAGGTGGATAAATCCACAAAGATGGGAAAAAATCAGCGCAAAAAGGATGAAAATACCCAAAACCAGAATGCCTCTCCTCTTACAAGGGATCACAACTCCTTACCAGGAAGGGAACAAGGCTGGATGGAGAATGAGTGTGATGAATTGATAGAATCAGGCTTCAGAAGGTGGGTACTAAGAAACTTCTGTGAGCTAAAAGAACATGTTCTAACCCAATGCAAAGAAACTAAGAACGTTGAAAAAAGATTTGATGAAATGCTAATGAGAATAAACAACTTAGAGAGGAATATAAGTGAATTGATGGAGCTGAAAAACACAACACGAGAACTTCACAAAGCATACACAAGTTTCAACAGCCAAATTGACCAAGCAAAAGAAAGGATATCAGAGGTCGAAGATCAACTCAATGAAATAAAACGAGAAGGCAAGAGTAGAGAAAAAAGGGTAAAAAGGAATGAACAAAGTCTCCAAGAAATATGGGACTATGTGAAAAGACCTAATCTACATTTGATAGGTATACCTGAATGTGATGGAGAGAATGAATCCAAGCTGGAAAATACTCTTCAGGATATTATCCAGGAAAACTTCCCCAATCTAGCAAGGCAGGCCAACATTCAAGTCCAGGAAATACAGAGAACACCACAAAGATATTACTCAAGAAGAGCAACCCCAAGGCACACAATCATCAGATTCACCAGGGTTGAAATGAAGGAGAAAATGCTAAGGGCAGCCAGAGAGAAAGGTCGGGTTACCTACAAAGGGCAGTCCATCAGACTCACAGCAGATCTCTCAACAGAAACCCTATAAGCCAGAAGAGAGTGGGGGCCAATATTCAACATCATTAAAGAAAAGAACTTTCAACCCAGAATTTCATATCCAACCAAACTAAGCTTCATAACTGAAGGAAAAATAAAATCCTTTACGAACAAGCAAGTACTCAGAGATTTCATCACCACCAGGCCTGCTTTACAAGAGCTCCTGAAAGAGGCACTAAACATAGAAAGGAACAACCAGTACAAGCCACTCCAAAAACATACCAAATGGCAAACAGCATCAACACAATGAAGAAACTGCACCAACTAACCAGGAAAACAACCAGCTAGCATGAAAATGGCAGGATCAAATTCACACATAACAATGTTAACCCTAAATGTAAATGGGCTAAATGCTCCAATCAAAAGACACAGACTGGCAAATTGGATAAAAAGCCAAAATCCATTGGTGTGCTGTATCCAGGAAACCCATCTCACATGCAAGGATACACAAAGGCTCAAAATAAAGGGATGGCAGAAGATTTACCAAGCAAATGGAGAGCAAAAAAAAAGCAGGAGTTGCAATTCTCATCTCTGATAAAATAGACTTTAAACCAACAAAGATCAAAAGAGACAAAGAAGGACATTACATAATGGTAAAATGATCAATGCAACAAGAAGAGCTAATGATCCTAAATATATACTCACCCAATACAGGAGCACCCAGATACCTAAAGCAAGTTCTCAATGACTTACAAAGAGACTTAGACTCCCACATAATAATAATGGGAGACTTGAACACCCCATTGTCAATATTAGACAGATCAATGAGACAGAAAATTAACAAAGATATCCAGGACTTGAACTCAGACCTGGACCAAGAAAACCTAATAGACATTACAGAACTCTCCACCCCAAATCCACAGAATATACATTCTTCTCAGCACCACATCACACCTACTCTAAAATTGACCACATAATTGGAAGTAAATCACTCCTCAGCAAATGCAAAAGAACGGAAATCATAAGAAACAGTCTCTCAGACCACAGTGCAATCAAGTTAGAACTCAGAATTCAGAAACTAACTCAGAATTGCACAGCTTCATGGAAACTGAACAACTGGCTCTTGAATGTTGACTGGATAAACAAGGAAATTAAATGAAGGCAGAAATAAAGATGTTCTTCAAAACCAACGAGAATGAAGACACAACGTACCAGAATCTCTGGGACACATTTAAAGCAGTGTCTAGAGGAAAATACATAGCAATAAATGCCCACATGAGAAGCAAGGAAAGATCTAAAATCGACACCCTATCATTGAAACTGAAAGAGCTAGAGGAGCAAGATCAAAAAAACTCAAAACCTAGCAGAAGACAAAAAATAACTAAGATCAGAGCAGAACTGAAGGAGATAGAGACACAAAAACTCTTCAAAAAAATCAACGAATCCAAGAGCTGGTTTTTCAAAAAGATCAACAAAATAGACAGACCACTAGCCAGATTAATAAAAAAGAAAAGAGAGAATAATCAAATAGATGCAATAAAAAACGATAAAGGGGATATCACCACAGATTCCACAGAAATACAAACCATCATCAAAGATTATTACAAATAACTCTATGCACATAAACTAGTAAACCTGGAAGAAATGGATAAATTCCTGGACACTTGCATCCTCCCAAGCCTAAACCAGGAAGAAGTCAAAACCCTGAATAGACCAATAACAAGGTCTGAAGTTGAGGCAGCAATTAAGAGCCTACCACCCAAAAAAAGCCTAGGTCTAGATGGGTTCACAGCCGAATTCTACTAGACATACAAAGAGGAGCTGTACCATTCCTTCTGAAACTATTCCAAACAATCCAAAAAGAGGGAATCCTTCCCAAATCATTTTATGAGGCCAACATCATCCTGATACCAAAACCTGGCAGAGACTCAGCAAGAAAAGAAAACTTCAGGCCAATATCCATGATGAACATAGATGCAAAAATCTCCAGTAAAATACTGGCAAACTGATTGCAACAGCACATCAAAAAGCTTATCCACCATAATCAAGTAGGCTTTATCCCGGGGATGGTTCAACATACACAAGTCTATAAATGTAATTCACCACATAAACAGAACCAAAGACAAAAACCACATGATTATCTCAATTGATGCAGAGAAGGCCTTTGACAAAATTCAACAGCCTTTATGCTAAAAACCCTCAATAAACTAGGTATTGATGATACGTATCTCAAAATAATAAAAGCTATTTATGACAAACCCACAGCCAATATCATACTGAATGGGCAAAAACTGGAAGCATTCCCTTTGAAATCTGGCACTAGACAAGGATGCCCTCTCTCACCACTCCTATTCAATATAGTATTGGAAGTTCTAGCCAGAGCAATCAGGCAAGAAAAAGAAATAAAGGATATTCAAATAGGAAAGGAGGAAGTCAAATTGTCTCTATTTGCAGACGACATGATTGTATATCTAGAAGACTCCATCGTCTCAGCCCAAAATCTCCTGAAACTGATAAACAACTTCAGCAAAGTCTCAGGAAACAAAATCAATGTGGAAAATATCCCAAGCATTCCTATACATCAATAACAGACTTAAAGACAGCCAAATCAAGAACCAACTGCCATTCACAATTGATACAAAGAGAATAAAATACCTAGGAATACAACTAACAAGGAATGTAAAGGATCTCTTCAAGGAGAACTACAAACCACTGCTCAATGAAGTAAGAGAGGACACAAACAGATGGAGAAACATTCCATGTTCATGGTTAGGAAGAATCAATATCGTCAAAATGGCCATACTGCCCAAAGTAATTTACAGATTCAATGCTGTCCCCATCAAGCTACCAATGACCTTCTTCACAGAACTGGAAAAAACCACCTTAAACTTCATATGGAACCAAAAGAGAGCCCACATAGCCAAGTCAATTCTAAGCAAAAAGAACAAAGCGGGAAGCATCACACTACCGGACTTCAAACTATACTACAAGACTACAGTAATCAAAACAGCATGGTACTGGTACCAAAACAGAGATATAGACCAATGGAACAGAACAGAGGCCTCCGAGGCAACACAACACATCTACAACCATCCGATCTTTGACAAACCTGACAAAAACAAGCAATAGGTAAAGGAGTCCCTCTTTAATAAATGGTGTTGGGAAAACTGGCTAATCATGTGCAGAAAGCAGAAACTGGACCCCTTCCTGACACCTTACACTAAAATTAACTCCAGATGGATAAAGACTTAAACATAAGACCTAACACCATAAAAACCCTAGAAGAAAACCCAGGCAAAACTATTCAGGACATAGGTATAGGCAAGGACTTGATGACCAAAACACCAAAAGCATTGGCAACAAAAGTCAAAATAGACAAATGGGACCTAATCAAACTTCACAGCTTCTGCACAGCAAACGAAACAGTCATTAGAGTGAATCAGCAACCAACAGAATGGGAAAAAATGTTTGCAGTCTACCCATCTGACTAAGGGCTAATTTCCAGAATCTACAAAGAACTAAAACAGATTTACAAGAAAAAAGCAAACAAGCTCATTTAAAAGTGAGTGAAGAATATGAACAGACACTTTACAAAAGAAGACATATATGAGGCCAACAAACATATGAAAAAATGCTCATCACTGGTCATTAGAGAAATGCAAATCGAAACTACATTGAGATACCATCTCACACCAGTTAGAACGGCAATCATTTAAAAATCTGGAGACAACAGATGTTGGAGAGGATGTGGAGAAATAGGAACAATTTTACACAGTTGGTGGGAGTTTAAATTAGTTCAATCATTGTGGAAGACAGTGTGGCGATTCCTCAAGGACCTAGAAATAGAAATTCCATTTGACCCAGCAATCCCATTACTGGGTATATATCTAAAGGATTATAAATCGTTCTACTATGAAGACACATGCACACGAATGTTCATTGCAGCACTGTTAACAATAGCAAAGAGCTGGAACCAACCCAAATGCCCATCGACGATAGACTGGACAGGGAAAATCTATGGCACATATACACCATGGAATATTATGCAGCCATAAAAAACAATGAGTTCATGTCCTTTGTAGGGACATGGATGGACCTGGAAACCATCATTCTCAGCAAACTGACACAAGAACAGAAAATCAAACACCACATGTTCTCACTCATAGGTTGGGTGTTGAACAATGAGAACACATGGACACAGGGAGGGGAGCATCACACACTGGGGTCTGTCAGGGGGAAATAGGGGAGGGACAGTGGCAGGTGGGGAGCTGGGGAGAGATAGCATGGGGAGAAATGCCAGATATAGGTGATGGGGTGGAAGGCAGCAAATCACACTGCCATGTGTGTACCTATGCAACAATCTTGCATGTTCTTCACATGTACCCCAAAATCTAAAATGCAATTTAAAAAAATAAATAATAAAATAAAATAAAATAAAGGTAGTGCATAGAATTACTTATTACCTTACCCAGATATGAGGCAAAAGGGAAGGAGGAGGGAGAGGGCTTACTGTCAGTAGTTAAACATTCAAAAATGGAGTTAGACTCTATTGTAACTGGCTTATCTCAGCTAAGGGAAATAGTTTGCTGCATGATTACATACCCTCTGGATCAGTAAATAATCACTAATTGATCATCACAGACTCTGGCTTTAGCTTATCATTTCAGGTTAGGCTAGCGTATACTCCTGACTCAGTTTCCCCATCTGAAAAACCATTAAAGAAAACCACCATGTAAGAGATCTATCTAAGCTGTTCACTGATCTTTTTATTGAACATTTACTAGGTACTAGGTACTATTATGAGAGCTTTTTCGTGAAATAACTCCTAGCCATGTAACAACTCCATGAATTAGCAGTTATTATCCTTATTTTACAGGTGAGAAAACAGAAGCACAGAAATGTTAAGTGATTTGACAAAATTACATAGCCAGTAAGTGTGGAAATGGGATTCAAGACCAGGCTGTCTAGACCCAGAGCCCAAGCCCTTAATTACTATGCTAAGCTGTAGACTTCTTCAGGAGAATGACAAATGCCTGTTTCCACTAGGATGTGCAACTCCAGAATCAAACAGAATACCACGTGAGTGATACCCTCTAGAGTTGTGGAAAAGTTGGGTCTTGCATGCATCCAACACAATGCCTAGAATATAGCAAGTGCTCAATAAACATTGGTGAATCAATTAATCAATACATTTATACATAATAATAATAACAAAGTACCATTACATTATCCATGAGGATACCAAAACCAATACAGTAAAATCAACCAAAGAGCTCCAGCTCACACACTGGACATTATTTCAACCTCCCACATCAATAGTAACTAACGAGAAATTCCCCAGTACTTACTAGACTGAGAGCTCCAGAAGAGAAAGAACGGGGTTTGTTTTTGCTGGAACCCAATGACCCCGGCACAGGGCCTAGCATGGAATACTCACTTCAAAAGTATTTGCTGCAAAATGGATGGATATTTGGACAGAAGATACCTGAAGGAATAAATGGAGGGAGGGATTACAAGAGAGATGATGAGGTGGATGGATAGATGGATGGCTGGATAATTATGTGAGTGGATGGAAGAAAGATGATTGCATAAATAGATGGGTGGGTGGGTGTGGGGGTGGAATCAGCAGTTAAAATTATGGACTCTGTAGTTATATTGCCTGGGTTCAATTACCAATTCTGTCAATTATTCCAGGAATATAGATGGAATAAGAGGCCAGAAGGTGACCCAAAAGTAGGCCCTGAGAAGGAATGAGAGGGTAATTTGTGAATGAAATAATAGTGGAACACTATATCCAGAAAGAACAAATTTAATCAAGCACCCTTTTTGTACAAATGAGAATACTAGAAATCAGAGAGATAAAACTATTGGTCCAAAACAACACAACTGATTAGAGGCAGTATGAAAACAAAAGACTAAGTTTCCTGACTGTCTTTATTCAACCAACAAACATATATTGAGCATTTACTATGTACCCGGTACTATACTAGGTGCTGGAGATACCACGTTGAGCAAAACAGACACAGAATCCACTCTTAGAGCACTCAAAATCTGAAGGGAAGTAAGTGTCATATGGGGAAAGTACCAGGAGTCAGGTATATAACAGTGACAACTAATCTGGCCTAGTGATCAAGGAAGGCTTCCCTGAGGAGGTGGCATTAAAGTCAAGACCTAAAGACAACTGAAAAGATGGATAGGAGACACTCTAGCAGAAACACTCTTAGCTAGCTCTGTGACCCCAGGATAGCTGCCTAATCTCTCTGGATATCATTGTAATCTTTTGATGTAAATAATAATTAGCACAATAGACAGCACTCAACAAGTGTTGGTTCTCCTTTCCTTCCCAGGAAGGTGACCTTCCAATGTAACATGCCATCTATGAGGAAAAAGAGTGGGTATATGTATAGTCTAATAACACAAATCATAATTGTTCTTTTATTCATTCTGTAATATTTCTTGAGCACTGTCAAGAGCTTTTCTAGACACAGATGTGCAATTCCTACTCGTCAGTTATAACAGAGAATGTATCAATCAGCATGGGCTAGGTTCTGCTGTGTAACAAACACACCCAAATCCCAGTGCTTAACACAACAAAAGTTTACTCCTCCCTCACAGAGAGTCTGCTGCAGGTGTTTTAATCAGCTCTGGCTGCTATAACAAATTAGCACAGACAGGGCAGCTCAAACAGCAAACATTTGTTCTCACAATTCTGGAGGCTGGAAAGTTCACAATCAAGGTGCCAACAGATTGAGTTCTGGTGAGCATCCCCTTTCTGGTTTGCAGATGACCATCTTCTCGTTGTCACCTCACATGAGCAGAGAGAGAGGCAGCAAGCTCTCTGGTGTCTCTTCTTATTAGGGTACTAATCCCATTCATAAGGACACTCAGGTCCTAATCAACCCCCAAAGTCCCATCTCCTCACATCACGTTGGGGGCTGGAATTTCAACATATAAAGTTAGGGAGACACAATGTTCAGACCATAACACCAAGTTCAAATGATACCCTGATTCCACATTTTCACCATGAGGCCTTCAGACTTCATACAGCAGAAAAAAGCACACAGAGCACTCATACAGGCTTTCCCATATTTAGGCCTGGGGGTTTTGTATGCCCCTTCTGCTCACAGCCCATTGACAGGAATGAGTCATATGGCCCCGCCTAACTACAAGGGGCTGGGAATGGAGAAGTACCGGGACCACCTGAGGAACATTACTGTCTCTGCCACAAAGGAGACACACACTCAAGTCAGCACACAAACAAGGATATACAGTCGGCCATCAGTATCTGCGGTTCTTCATCCACAGATTCAACCAACCACAGATCAAAAATTTTCCAAAATAAAAATTAATACAGTGGCCAGAGGCAGTGGCTCAAGCCTATAATCCCAGCACTTTGAGAGGCCAAGGCAGGCAGATCACTTGAGGTCAGAAGTTCGAGGACAGCCTGGCCAACATGGTGAAATCCTGTCTCTACTAAATATACAGAAATTAGCTAGGCATGGTGGTGTGTGTCTGTATCCCAGCTACTTGGGAGGCTGAGGCAGGAGAGCTGCTTTAACCTGGGAGGCAGAAGTTGCAGTAAGCCAAGATCACACCACTGCACTTCAGCCTGGGTGACAGAGACTCCATCTCAAAAAAAAAAAATAACAATAACTATTTTTAAATAATACAGTATAACAACTATTTTATTTTTATTTTAATCTATTTATTCATTTATGTTGAGACCAGGTTATAAGACTGGCTTAAGTTTTGTAATTTTGGTAGAGACAGGCTTTCGCCATGTTGCCGGGTTGGTCTTGAACGCCTGGGCTCAAGGGATGCACCCATGTCAGCCTACCAAAGTGCTAGGATTGCAAGCATGAGCCACTAATCCCAGCCAACAATACAATATAACAACTATTTACATAGCATTTACATTGTATTAAGTATTATAAAGAATCTCCAGGTGATTTAAAGTATAGAAGAGGACAAGCATAGGTTACATGCAAATACTACACCATTTTATGTCAGCGACCTGAGAACCCACAGATTTTGGTATCAAAGGGGGTCCTAAAACCAACCCCTGGGGATACTAAGGGACGATTATAATTATCATAGCGACATGTGCCAGGAAGTTTTTAACTGGATGACCTGGCTCAGGCTCCTGAATTAAGACTTCAGAATGCAGTGGTCACAAACATAAAACCACAGATGAAAAGAAAGAAACAACAATCCATCACAGACTGTCTCAAAGGCAGGTCAGTTCTACTGAGTTATCTGTCCCTGCAGCCTATCAGTATCCAAGCAGCGATTTCATTTCTGAGCACAAATCACCAAAAACAATGCAGAGTGCAGAAACGGAGCCACGCAATTCCCACAGCATCCATAAGAACAGCCCAGCATGGCATCATGCCCAGGATTGAGTTACTGGGTGCTGTTCTGAAAGTGAAAAGTTCAGCACGTCACAGCCTGTGCCTAACTGGTACTGAAGTTCAGCTCAAATAAAATAAAACTCACCAAAGGTCTCCAACTCAAATGACTACAGGGACCACTAAACGAGAGAAGTTCGTGGGACAGGGAGCAAACAAGGAGGCACATGCCCATTGGCTCACACCTGCAATCCCAGCACTTTGAGAAGCTGAGGTGGGAGGATCGTTTGAGGCCAGGAGTTCAAGACCAGCCTGGATAACATAGTAAGGCCCCTAACTCTTAAAATTTTTAAGTATCTGGGTGTGGTGGCACACACCTGCGGTCCCAGCTACTCAGGAGGCTGAGGTGGGAGGATCATTGAACCCAGGAGTTTGATGCCAGCCTAGGCAACATAGCAAGACCCCATCTCTATAAAAAAAAATTAATTATCTAGGTGTGGTGGCATACACCTGTGGTACCAGCTACCCAGGAGGCTGAGGTGGGAGGATCCCTTGAGGCCAGGAGTGCAAGACCAATCTAGACAACATAGTGAAACTCCATCTTTACCAAAGGGAAAAAAAACACACACACTTTTTAAAAATTAGCTGGGTGTGGTGGCAAATGCCTGTAGTTCCAGCTACTTGGGAGGCTGAGGCAGGAAGATCACTTGAGCCTAAGATTTCAAAGTGAGCTACGATTGCGCCACTGCCCTCCAGCCTGGGCAACACAGTGAGACCCATCTCTTAATTAATTTTTTTAAAGGTGTTCCTCAATATCACCTAAGTGTTGCTACCTATGATTATTTTTAGATTTTAAGAGAAGTTGGAAATCTGAATTTTTATGTGAGATCTCTCAATTTTTAAACACAGAAATTAAATAAAATTATTTCAAACACACTTTGGGTTGAACAAAATATAAATGCTATTCAAATTCATCCAGCGATCCTAAGGTGCTCTGTTTCAGCTCTAAAACAATGCAGCCCTGAGCCTGAGCCAAATCTGAGTCACCCTACGAGCCATTTCCATGACACTGAGCCCTGATGTCCACTCCACTGGGGGACTCACAGAATGAGGAGGGGCTGTGCTATCTTTGTGGGTTACAGAAACAACATGGGCTTTCTGGTTTTCTATGGCGTATGGGATTCTCATGCCAGAGAGAAAGGACTTGCTCAAGGTCACTGGGTGAAAGGTGATTGAGTCAAGACCAGAACCCCCATTCAGCAGGGTGGTCTCCAAGGTGTTGGCTGCAAGAGTTAAGCAGAATCAGCCACATTGAAGTGCCACTCCAGCTGTGCCACCCACTGGCTCAGTGACTCCAGGCAAATCCATTATCTTCTCTCAGCCTCTTTTCTCAACGCTAATGGGTGATCATCATAAATGAAGAAATTAGTGTCACGTAAATGAAATCGGTTAAAGTCTATGATACAAGTGGCTCAGAGCCTGGCCCAGAGCCTGACCTCATTATTATCTTTCTTTTACTTCTTTTTGTTTGTTTGTTTGAGATGGAGTCTTGCTCTGTTGCCCAGGCTAGAGTACAGTGGCATGATCTCAGCTCACTGCAACCTCCCTATCCTGAGTTCAAACGATCCTCCTGCCTCAGCCTCCCAAGTAACTGGGATTACAGGTGTGCGCCATTACGCCCAGCCAATTTTTGTATTTTTAGTAGAGACAGGATTTTACTATGTTGGCCAGGCTGGTCTCAAACTCCTGACCTCAAGTGATCTGCCCACCTCAGCTTCCCAAAGTGCTGGGATTATAAGCATGGATCAGGCAATTTACTATTTTTCATTACGCAATGTTTATTATGCATCTTCTGTGTTCCACTTACCAGGGATACAGACAAGGTCCCTGCCCTCATGAAGCAAATGGTGCAGGGGGCAGGAGAGACAGACGAGAGACGAATGAACAAATGGATTTATAAAGTATTCATTGTTGTGATTAAAAAGAAAGGAAGCCAGAGATGGCTAGAAAGTGAGAGGTGGTGCCATGTTAAACAGGATGGTGAGGGGAGGTGTCACGTGTGTTGAGACCTGGAGGAAATAGGAGAGCCAGGCCAATCTCCCAGGGAAGAGCATTCTAGGCTGAGGGAACAGCCAGTGCAAAGGCCCTGAGGCAGGGCATGTTCTTGAAGGTGTTCAAGGAAGAGCAAGGAGGCCGTGGTGGTTAGAACTGAGAGAGCAGGGGTTGTTTCTATTTGTTGCAAGAGCAGAGTTGAGGACAGATGCTGGGAATGGGGAGTTAAATGGGCTAGGGTGGACAGGAATTTGGTTAGCTCCAAGGAGGAGAAAGAGCATAATTTGTAAGAGGAAGCCTAAGAACAAAGTCAAGAGGCAGGAATAAGGTGAGCCAGTGAGCAGTGAGGCCTGGGCAGGAGCTTTGGGTGTACCACCCCTGCTGGGTTGGCCCCCACATCCCCCTGCAGCCTCATCTCTCAGTAATTGTACTAATCTCCCCCTCTACCAGCCTGGTCCCCTTCTTCCATCCTTATCAGAAACCCTGTGTTTTTCCTGCCTCAGGACCATTGCATATGCTGCTCCTTCTGCCTGGAACACTCTCCCCCTAGCATCCCACTCCTTTCTCCTCCCCCAATTTAATCTCTGTCCATCCTTCAGATTTCACTTTAGGTGTCTGTACCTCCAAGTACCCTTCCAGATTCCCCCAGCTGAATTACAGCCCCTTTAGAATGTTCTCAGCACCCCTGTGCTGCTCCACATGTCACACTGTGGTCTAATTGCCAGGTTACCATCTGCCTCCTACATCCACTGGCTTCTTGGCACCGTCAAGACTGGAAAAGAGGCTTAGCTGGCCTTGGAGAAGGCAAAGTGCAGCTGCTGAGAATGCAGTGGAGAGAGAGAAAGAGCGAGGCAGGACGGCACTGCAGGATCTAAATAATGTACCCAGGCACTGAGTTTCTCTTTGAATTTGACTTTATATATTGATATGATTTGGCTATGTCTCCACCCAAGTCTCATCTTGAACTGTAGCTCCCATAATCCCTACATGTCATGAGAGGGACCCGGTGGGAGACCACTGAATCATGGGAGCAGGTTTTTCCCATGCTGTTTTCATGATAGTGAATACGTCTCACAAGATCTGATGGTTTCATACATGGCAGTTGTTCCCCTGCACACACTTTCTTGCCTGTTGTCATGTAAGACATGCCTTTGCTCCTCTTTCACCTTCTGCCATGATTGTGAGGCCTCCCTATATGGAACTGTGAGTTCATTAAACCTCCTTTCCTTTATAAATTATTCAGTCTCAGGCATGTCTTTATTAGCAGCATAAGAATGGACTAATACATCTACATTTCCACAGTCCACTCCATTTAATGGTGTGCACAAAAGGATTGTTTTTGTTCATTCATTTGGTCAACAAATATTGATCATGCATCTTCATTGTGCCCAGCAATAAAAGGAACAATAGACCTCATAGAGGCACTAATCTCACTTCCATATATCTCAGTTCTCACAGTGAAAGCATTCACTCAGCCACCTCGATGCACCTAGCATAAGCAGGAAACACGGAACTGTGAAAAGCACCTTTCTTTCCTTCAAGAAGATTAGAATCTAAATTTGTTAATACATCACCTTGTAAGAAGGAGTCGAAGCCAAGAACAAACGTCCAACATTCACCGAGGGCTCACAGTGAGTGAGGTGCTCTACTAAGCACTTATATCCATTGTCTCAGCTTTCTGTTCAGCCCCACCATGCACTCACTCATTCATTCAACAGGTGTGCAGTAAATCATCTGTGTGTCAAACACTGCTCTAGTTCCCAGAGGTTCATCAATGACCAAGACAAAGTCTCTACTCTCACATAGATGACTCTATAGAAAGAAACAAACAAAAAATAAATACACAATATAAAGTCAGGAAGACATAAATGAGATAAAGAAAAATAAAACATAAGGGGCTGTGATGTTGTGCAAAAACCAGAGTAAAATAAGAGAGCCAACCACACAAGACAAACGTTCCAGGCAGAGGGAACAGCCAGTACAAAATCCTATAAGGTAGATTACTACCATTGCCATTTTCCAGATGATGAAACTGGACTAACTCTAAGACTTAGAGAAGTTAAGCAATTATCCAAGATCACATGGCTCAGAAGTGACAAAATTTAGATTAAAATCCAAGTCTGATTCCAGAGCTCATGATTGTTATCACTATGTTGTTATACCTTCACTCTCAGAAGAAGAAGTGTATTAAGACTATGAATTTGCCTTTGCATACTGCATTAGCTATATCCTAAAGAAACTGATACATATTTTTATTCTATCTTTCTCTAGATATTTCATAATTTCAGTGTGATTTCCCTTTGAGCCAACAGTTGACTCAATGAGGTTTCAAATTTCCAGAAATCAGAAGGGTTTTTTTGTCTTTCTCAAAGGAAACAAGCATTAAGTCAAACTCAGTGGAAATGATTCACAATATTTATGTTGCATTTTATAGTTTATAAAGTGCATTTATTCTTCTTCTTTAAAACTCAATAAAATGAATTAAATGGGAAAATAGCCTTCTCATTTTACATAGCTCAGAAAAGTAAATTCATAACCTAAGAAGAGACAACTAGCAAATGGCCAAAATAACTTCACACTGTACCCTACTGCAGCTCCGTAAGGGATCTACCATGTGGAATTTGATGCTAGACTCCTGAGACATCTAGGAAATGGTATTGTGTGGTAGTGAGCAGTAGCCTCTGAAGTCACCCTGAGGTCCAAATCCTCATATTCCCACTTAGAAGTTGTGAGTGTCTTCATCTCTCTAAGCCTCAGTTTCTCTAACTATAAAATGGCCATAAACAGTAAGACCTTCTTCATAGGATTGTTGGGAAGATTACATGAAAACATGATTTCCATCATTCCTGAAATGAAATATAAATACCTTACTATGCACAGGGCCTGTGCAAAGACAAGACTGCATGTGACCTGGTCCCTACTCACCTGTCTGCACACTCCCCCTAGCTTCATTTCCCTTCTTGGTCTTCTTAGAATACTCTTAGTTTATTACAGCCTCATAGCCTTCACCTTTGCCATGCCTTCTTCCTGCAACATTTTCCCCACAAGTCTTCTCATGCCTTACTCCCTCACTGTATTCAGGTCCTTGCTCAAATGCCTTTTCAGACAGCCCGACATCCCCCTTCCAGTATTTCTGTCCCCTCCCCATAGCTATATTTGCCTTCACAGCACTTAGCACAACCTACAAGTTACTTATTAGCTAATTTGTTTATTGCCTGCCTTCCCTGCAGGTAGAAGAATCCCATGAGGACTGGAATTTGGTTTATATTATTCATTACTTTGTCCCCAATACCTCCAGCAGCTAATAAATAAATTGTAGTTTTATTAATATAAGCATGGAGGGCACAGCACAGGGTAGAACGGGGAGAACTCTGAGCCCCTCACCTGCTACATCACCTGAAGCAGCTCAGCCTTTATATGACACATGAGATTTCATTGGGGAAGAATCTCACTGATTTTTTTTCTTATTTTTATATATGAAAAGTAGTAATATGTATCAGACTACCAGCATGAGACTTACCTTGGGGCACTTGCTAAAAATACAGGCTCCTGATCCACACCTCTACCTCCTTGAACCCACAGAATCTCTGGGGGACCCAGGAATCTGCATTTCAACGAGCACCCTGGGTAGTTCCTAAACAATCTAAAGTTTGAGTTCTACTTATCAAGAGGCCTCTTTGCCCTTATTGAATCCCAACAACAGGATCTGAGGTGTGTTGATTCTCTAGAAAACTCCTTTTGCCACACAAGTGCACTGCCTGGCCATTTTAACCACCTTTTTTTTTTTCTTCAAGACAGAGTTTCACTCTGTCACCCAGGCTGGAGTGCAGTGGTGCGAGATCTTGGCTTACTGTAAACTCTGCCTCCCGGGTCCAAGCGATTCTCGTGCCTCAGCCTCCCGAGTAGCAGGAACTACAGGCGTGTGCCATGCCATGCCTGGCTAATTTTTGTATTTTTAGTAGAGACAGGGTTTCACCATGTTGGCCAGGCTGGTCTCGAACTCCTGACCTTAAGTGATCTGCTCATCTTGGCCTCCCAATGTGCTGGGATTACAAGTGTGAGCCACTGCACCCAGCAAAACCTTTTCAAGAAATGAGATTCAATGTGCAGTGATGAGGACATACAGATTTTCAACTGGGAAGTCTCCCTTAGTGAATATCACTATGTAGGAAATCATCAAAGAAAACTTAACTGAAACTTACTATAATCACCGTCTGTGATGGTTAATATTAAGTGCCAACTTGATTGGATTGAAGGATGCAAAGTATTGTTCCTGGGTGTGTCTGTGAGGTGTTGCCAATGGAGATTAACATTTGTGCCAGTGAACTAGGACAGACAGACCCCACACTCAATCTGGGTGGATGCCATCTAATTAGCTGCCCAAGTGGCTAGGATAAAAGCAGACAGAGGAACGAGGAGGGACTAGACTGCCTGAGTCTTCCAGCCTCCATTCTTCTCCCGTGCCGTATGCTTCCTGCCTTCAAACATCGGACTCCAAGTTCTTCAGCTTTTGGACTCTTGGACCTATACTAGTGATTTGCCAGGGGCTCTCGGGTGTTCGACCACTGACTGAAGGCTGCGCTGTGGGCTCCCCTACTTTTGAGGTTTTGGGACTCAGATTGACTTTCTTGCTTCTTCGCTTGCAGACAGTCTATTATGGGACTTCACCTTGTGATGGTGCAAGTCAATACACCTTAATAAACTCCCTTTATATATACATCTATCCTATTAACCCTGTCCCTCTAGAGAACCCTGACTGATACACCATCCCTCAGCACAAGTGCACACCTCAAAGTCTCAAACAATAATTGGCTCCCCCTAGGCTTCCTCAGTTTTGTTAATTTCTTCCTGGGTGAGCCACTTCACATAAAGTGGAAGTAAGTAATTTAAAGTTCCATCCTTAATAATGACTGAAGAAGCTCTTGCTGCCCTGTGAGACAACCAAGGGTGTGCCCCTACGAAGCAATTCTGGCCCTGGACTTCTCAGCCATCACACCCAGGAATGACACCTGCAGTGCCCCGCCCCGCCCCCTCCACCCCCTGGATCAGAAGTAGACCATGTAACCCCGGCTGGACCAATCAGATTCTTTCTCCTAGATGAAGGCAGGAGGTGTTAGTTCAGACTCAAATATTTGAAAACCCAGCAACTTCCCAGGCCCTGGAGCATAGGTAGCAGGGTCAGAATGAGAGGCGTGATGCTGCTAGGAGTGTAGATATGAACAGAAACATCTGGTTTCCTTGTTCCTGCTCTTGGGTTCCCTATGGTGTCCAGATATTCTTAACTCCATTCTCCTTTTGTGTTTAAGCTTCAATAAATCCATTCCCGAAGAGATCCCAAAATACAAAGTCTCAGATATTTACACGTGAAAGACCCAACAGGACCTGACAGTTTTTTGTGATGCTGGAGACTTCCTTGAGCCTTGGTTTCCCCATTTTCTGCAGCCATAATCATTTCTGAGTCCCCTCCCACCAATCTAGGGTTGATCAGAGAATCTTAAGAGTCTCAGAGCCCATAGAAATTCTATAATTTATTTAGCCCTTTTTGAGACAGGGTCTCACTCTGTAGCTCAGGCTGGAGTGCAATAGTGCGATATCAGCTCACTGTAACCTCCGCCTCCTAGGCTCAAGCGATTTTCTTCACTTGGCCTCCCAAGTAGCTGAGACTACAGGCGCCCGCCACTACCACCCAGCTGATTTTTGTATTTTTAGTAAAGACGATGTTTCACCATGTTGGTCAGGCTGATCTCGAACTCCTGACCTCAAGTGATCCACCCATCTCAGCCTCCCAAGGTGCAGGGATTACAGGCATGAGCCACCACACACGGTCAGCCCTTTAATTTTGTAGGTTATAAACTGAGGCATGGATATGAGATGTAGTTTGCTCAAGGCTACATAGCAATTGAATAGTAAGGCTAGAAGAGGAACCCAAGTCTCCTGGCTTTTAATGCAGAGCTGCCTCTAGACATTAGGGAAATGCAAAGGATGGTTCCTTCTTCCGTCCATCCCTTTATCAATCTCCTCCTTTTCTTCTTCTTTTTTTTTTTTTTTAATTACAGATGTTTCTAGGAGAGCGAATATGGGGGCAAGGGGAGAAATCTAGCACTTCAGAGGTCAAATTCTTGGATAAAGAGAAAATTGGTGCAAATCCTATACCCTATCTGATCTTGAGAAAAGAACTCAGCCTCTCTGGGCCTCAGTTTCCTCATCTGCAAAATGCTGAAAATATTGGCCGGGTGCAGTGGCTTACGCCTGTAATCCCAGCATTTTGGGAGGCCAAGGAGGGTGGATCACCTGAGGTCAGGGGTTCGAGACCAACCTGATTAACTTGGAGAAACCCCATCTCTACTAAACATACAAAAAAATCAGCCGGGCATGGTCGTGCATGCCTGTAATACCAGCTACTCAGGAGGCTGAGGCAGGAGAATTACTTGAACCTGGGAGGCGGAGGTTGCAGTGAGCTGAGATGGTGCCACTGCACTCCAGCCTGGGTGACAGAGAGAGACTCTGTCTCAAAAAAAAAAGAAAAGAAAAGAAAAGAAAATGTTGACTTCAGAGGGGCTATTGTGAGGATGGAATGAGACAGTGGACAATACCCAGCATTGGCCGGGCGCGGTGGCTCATGCCTGTAATCCCAGCACTTTGGGAGGCCGAGGCGGGCGGATCACGAGGTCAAGAGATTGAGACCATCCTGGTCAACATGGTGAAACCCCGTCTCTACTAAAAATGCAAAAAAATTAGCTGGGCGTGGTGGCGCGCCTGTAGTCCCAGCTACTTGGGAGGCTGAGGCAGGAGAATTGCTTGAACCCGGGCGGTGGAGGTTGCAGTGAGCCGAGGTCACGCCACTGCACTCCAGCCTGGCGCCTGGTGACGGAGTAAGACTCTGTCTCAAAAAAAAAAAAAAAAAAAAAGACAATACCCAGCATTATTGAATAAACTCTTAAAACAGTAGCTGTTATTATTGTTGTTGACGATGATGTCATTATTAGCCATGCAGACAAAAGAACTGAATGAAAATTAGGTCATACCTAAAAGAAGTGAGGCTGCAGGCAAGTGAGCACTTAATAAAGCATGAAAGTCAGAGTTACCTCCCAGCCACTGTTCTCCCTCTGACATACAGTCAATTCAGTTATGTGAGGCAAAGTAAGTTTTAATTCCAGGGAAAATTCACGAAGCCACCCACCCAGCAAGTTTCTGAGGCATTTATCCATGTTTGCCAGGAAACACAAATAGAACCATTGAAAGAGCCATAAATTCAAGGAAAATAAAAAGATGCAGAAATATTCGGGAACAAAGATATGTATCACAACTAGCCATAAAAGAGAAGAGCTGGCATTAACCAAAATGTCCGCCAACCAGAGAGTGGTTATGTAATCCAGACATGACTGCTCAATGAAATACTACATACCCATTAAAAATGTTGTTTGCTGGGTGTTGGAGGCTCACGCCTGTAATCCCAGCATTTTGGGACGCTGACATGGGAGGACTGCTTGAGCCCAGGAGTTGGAGGCTGCAGTGAGCTATGATTGAACCACTGCACTCCAGCCTGGGTGACAGAGCGAGACCCTGTATCTAAAAAATAATAATAATCGTAATGTTCATGAAGACAGGCAAGATATAGAGACATGCTTAGGAGGAAATTTAAAAAGATACGAAACTGTTGTGTACAATATAAACAACCATGATTTGTGAAAATCATATAACAAAAAAAAAGACAAAGAAAATTGTCCCAAAGTGTTCACATTGGCTCTTTGGATGATGGAATTATGGATAGTTTTCACTTATTCTTTTTTGATTTTTTTCCAAATTGTTTAATGGGTTTGCCACCTTTACAACAAGAAAAAAATACATATTAAAATTTAAACATTTGTTGGTGGGTGTGTCGAGGAATCTTAGATCTGGGAAAAACATTAGAGGTCATCTGGTCCAAAACGTCTTATTCAACAGAAAAAGAAACTAAGCCCAGAGAAGCTGAATAACTTTCACAAGGTCACACAGCTGCTGAGCAGCAAAAGTGGGATAAAACTCATGTGTCTTCAGTGTCAGTTCAGCTTTGGTTCAACCACAACAGGTTACTAACCCAGGGATAGTACAGAGGGAAGGAAAACTAAACAGAAAGTGAAATGGAAAAGAGGGAAATAAGGAAGGAAGGAAGAGTGGGAGGGAGAGAAGGAAAATCCTAAAACACTTCCCAAGCTACCTACTTTTTCCCCCTAAATATTTTGAGTCATTTGTAGACCTACTCATTTCCATAAAATCTTAATAATCTTAATTTTGTCAAGACTCTTAATATGGTTTGGCTGTGTCCCCACCCAAATCTTGAATTACAGCTCCCACAATTCCCACATCGTGGGAGGAACCCAGTGGGAGGTAATTGAATCATGGGGGTGGGTCTTTCCCATGCTGTTCTCATGATAGTGAATAAGTCTCATGAGATCTGATGGTTTGATAAAGGGGAGGTCCCCTACACATGCTCTCTCTCTTGCCTGCCACCATGTAAGATGTCCTTTGCTCTTCTACCATGATAGTGAGGCCTCCCCAATCATGTGGAATCGTGAGTCAATTAAGTCTCTTTCGTTTATAAATTACCCAGTCTCAGGTATGTCTTTATTAGCAAAATGAGAACAGACTAATATAACTCTGCTAAACATTCTTCCTCACTAATATTCCCCAAGGTAAGAAAACTTGCAGGAAGTACCAAGAAACAATTTTTGCCTTCTGTTAATTACCACTGTTCTTGTCTATTAAAGTACTCACCAAGAACTTGGATTTAAATGTTCCCCCCAAAGCCAGTGTGGAATGCAGTGGACTCAGTATCAAGAAAAGTTAATTTTGAATGTCAGTGTAATTCCTACAGGAAAACACTCTTCTATAATTTACCTTCCCAATCCATTAGTGCTTTGACAGTACAGGGATTTGATATTTTAGTCACATCTTGCAAACCAATCTGCACAAATTGGTTCATAAAAAGACTATCTTGACTAAACTACATTAAAGTGCAAACCAGCTAACTTCCTCACCTTGCCCCCGCCCTCAAATATTGCGTACAAAAGACAAGACGAAAGTGTCGGCTAAGTCCTTGCTTAAAAATGGCCTCACCTAGAAGGGACCCTTTCATAGTCACGCTCTTTTGAGAAGGGTGTGGGAGATGGGAAAGACAGGGGGTGGAGATATAGAAAGACAGAGATCGAGAGAAAGAGAGCATTTTATGTTAAATCCAGAGAGACATGGAGAGAGAGGCAGAGAACAGAAACAAAATGATTGAAACGAAGAGAGACATAGAGGCAAAGAGATAAAAGCAGTGAATGAGAGACAGATAGGAAGACAAAGAAACTGACAGAGAGAGAAAGATACAGATAGAAATAGACACTGTATGTGTTTTTGCTCCTCTCTCTATCCATAGCACCCAGCACAGCCCTTAGCCCATAGTAGAGGCTTTTTGTATTTGTGTTTACTTAATCAGCTAATTAATGAGTCAGTTAGAGAGTGAATGAAATTACTGGAAATATGTCAAAATCGAGATTAGAAATATGAATATGGGAGAATGCAATTAAGAAACAACTTGGCTGTTTCTGGTGGTGCACGTCTGTGGTCCCAGCTACTCAGGAAGCTGAGGCAGGAGGATGGCTTGAGACCAAGAGGTCAAGGCTGCAGTGAGCCATGATCACACCACTGCACTAGAGCCTGGGTAACAGAGTGAAACCTGTCTTCAAAAAAATTTTTAAAAAGGAAGAAAACAAACAGCTAGGGGAGCTGGCAGTAGTTGTTTCTAAGGATGGACCAGGAACAGAGGAACAGAAACTAATATTTTGTTATAGATATGTTATAATCTGACTTAAACTATGTAGATGTATAACTTTGATGAATTTCAGCTAACCTCTAAAACAAGATCATAAAAATGAAATGTAACGACTGTACCAGAATTTTTTTTTTTAATACAAGAGGAAAGATGAAAAGGAGGGAGAGGAGTTTTCCATTTGGGAAGAGAAGGTGAGAGGGGAGGCATTCTGGAGCGCAGTTCATGAAGTTCAGAGGATACCACTGCCCACAGTTTAATTCTGAGAAACGTAATTCCTGGGATACTTTGTTCAGAAAGGTCTGTTTCAGCCATGCTTTGGGCGAAGCCAGTTCTGGATTCTATGGTCACTATAGGACTCAGAATCAACGCTCAAGCCAAAGGCAACCAATTACAACATGAAGGGGAGACCCCAGATGAAACTCTGCCCAATAGAAGTGTGACCTACTTGATAGTGGTAAATCCAACCAATCAGATCCTCTCTTGGAAAGTATAAATACCAAGGCAGGCACTCCTCCTGCCTTTGAGGCACCGTGGGATTGGGGGATCCTCTCTGTGAATCTCTTGAAATTGTATGCAAAAAAAGTGTGTGTGCTGTAGTTTCCCAGGCACAATAGCTTTAGGCAGATTTTCAGAGGAACCTATGATGAAGAAAGATTAAGAACTAGTAAAAGAATAAAGCAGTTGTTTACACTTTTTCATTGGAAGATTTCATGTAAAAATCTAGATTTCTAACTTCCCAAAACATACAGTAACATTGAACCTGTAATTTTTCATGGTAATGACCACCCAGAGCTGAGTTGCTGCTGCTCCCTGTAGATGGAGCATGTGTTCCCAGCTCACTATATCCCCACCACTCTTGTATTTTCTGGCTCTGCCTGCTTCAGTTGTTGACATTTCATGCCTGGACGCTGTCAGCAGTTGACTTTGCAACTCCCAGGGAGGAAGGAGGGCCCCTTCTCTCAGCTCGTGTTTGGAGAAAAGGAGGAAATGAAAGTGAAAAGTCAGCCAGATGAGGTCAGTGGAAGAACCAGTTGGCGCCGATGGCCAGATCTGGAGGTTAAAAATTAAACCCCCTACTCCTAACCACAATTCTAACTATAGATCACAGGCATGGTATGGAGGAACCTTATCCTGAAAGGCACTGTTCTTATTCAACCACTCAAGACCCCTGTCTAGTCATGTTCACCACGCTTGCTAAATCAATCACGACTCTCTCACATGTGCACCTCTTAGATGTCTTAGATTGTGAACCTTTGAAAGGGCCAGGATTTTCTTCGTCAGGGAGCTCAGTTGTTGAGGCATCTATGCCTGCCACAGCTCCAGGCCAAATAAAATTACCACTTCCTTCTTCGTTCGAAGTTCGAGAGATTGGTTTGCGGCTGCTCTTGCTTCACCAGCGTCAGAAACTGGCTAATGCAGACTAAAATGTGAGTGGTTGCTATGTTCACATTTTTGCAATAGCAGCCTATCGAGCCCATCAGTTCCTAATGATGAAATTCATAGGGCGCATCACTGAGTCCTTCTCAGGCCATGTTTTGGTTCCAGTAGAAACAAAATGACCAAAATGCAGTTCTGGCCATTCTATCTCCCAGATTCATAATCTTCTGTAGATCTCCCCAGATTTCTCTACATTCTGTTTTTGCTTTTCTGTTTTGGGTTGGTTTCTCAGGAAGCTTTTTGCTTTGTTTTGCTGTTTTTTAAGACTCATTATTAGTTGCTGGAATTCTAGTTTTGCCCCTCAAAAGATTTCGGCCCCCTAGCAAAAGGTGAAGTCAGTAGCACCCTTTGATTGACTCAAACTCTTGAAAGCTTGTTTTCTTCCCTGGCTCTGAGGTAACAGTCACAGACAGCCACTGCTGCTGGGGTCATGCTGCAAGAAACACTGTTATCTTTGCATAATAAAAACCTGCACTGTTTGAAACTATCTCATGCTGGGCCCATTTTCCTAGCCGCTTGACACCCACATAAGGACAAAATGACTTTGAATTGAGGGGTGGCAACTACGAAAACAAAGCTGTCCCATGTCAGAGTTTGTGCTGCTCTTTATCCTACAAGCTGGAAAACAGTGACTTCCATTGTAACTCAGAGGGGAAGAGAGATTTCTTGCCTGAGGCGAGTGAGTGTCTAAGAGAGTGAATCTCTACTTTACTTGAGTTAATTACATTTGATTCAGTACTTACTGAATATCATTATGTGAAATGCAGTGTGTGTGACACGTGGGGACACAAGAATGAGGAAGACAGAGTCACGGCTTCCAAAAAAACTTGAAGACTAGGCCAGGCATGGTGGTTCACACCTGTAATTTTAGCACTTTGGAAGACTGAGGTGAGAGGATTGCTTGAACCCAGGAGTTCAACACCAGCCTGGCCAACAAAGTGAGGCCCCATCTCTACAAAAAAAAAAAAAAAAACTCAAAAACTTAGCTGGGCATGATGTTGTCAGAGGAATTTGAACTACAGCAACTCCATCTTGACTGGGGGGCTGGGGAAAATAAGGCTGAGACCTATTGAGCTGCATTCCCAGGAGGCTAGGCATTCTAAGTCACAGGATGAGATAGAACGTCGGGACAAGATACAGGTCACAAAGAGCTTGCTGATGAAATAGCATACAGTACAGAAGCCAGCCAAAACCCACCAAAACCAAGATGGCAACTAAAGCGACCTCTGATCATCCCCACTGCTCATTATAATATGCTAATTACAATGCATTAGCATGCTGAGAGACACATTCACAGCACCATGACAGTTTACAAATGCCATGGCAACATCAGGAAGTTGCCCTACATGGTCTAAAAAAGGGGACGAACCCTCAGTTCTGGAAATTGCCTATCCCTTGCCCAGAAAACTCATGTATAATCTGCTCCTTGTTCACCATATAATCAAGAAGTAACAAGAAGTATAAGCAACTGGGCAGCCCATGCTGCTGCTGTGGCTATGGAGCCGCCATTCTTTATGCCTTTACTCTGTTAATAAATCTACTTTCAGTTTATTCTGTGGACTCGCCCCAAATTCTTTTTCACGTGAGACCCAAGAACCCTCTCTTGGGATCTGGATCGGAATCTCTTCTCAGTTATAGTGGTGCATGCCTGTGTTACCAGCTTCCCGGGAGGCTGAGGCAGAAGGAACACTTGAGCCCAAGAGGTTGAGGCTGCAATGAGCCACTTTCATGCCACTGCACTCCAGCCTGGGTGACAGAGAGAGACTGTCAAAAAAAAAATTATGTTGAAAAAAATACAATTAAGAAAAAAAGAATAGCTCAGGGCCCTGACAAGAGTAAGACTAGTGTGAACACTGTCATTTTTATTGTATAGCCACACCTTCCAAGGAAAATTCTTCCCTCCACTAAATTATCTGGGGTCAGATCTGAGCTTCAGGGGTGTGAAAATAACTCAGGGCTGGGTGCGGTGGCTCACGCCTATAACCCCCAGCACTTTGGGATGCCAAGGCAGGTAGGTCACCTGAGGTCAGGAGTTAGAGACCAGCCTGACCAACATGGTGAAACCCTGTCTCTACTAAAAATACAAAAATTAGCCAGGCCTGGTGCCACATGCCTGTAATCCCAGCAATTTGGGAGGCTGAAACAGGAGGATCGCTTGGACGCGGGAGGTGGAGTTTGCAGGGAACTAAGATAGAGCCACTGCACTCCAGCCTGGGTGACAGAGACGAAACTACTCTGTCTAAAAAAAAAAAAAAAATTAGCCAGGTGTCATGGTAGAGTATGCCTGTAGCTACTCAGAGGCTGAGGCATGAGAACTGCTTGAACTCAGAAGGCTGCAGTGAGCAGAGATTATGCCACTGTACTCCAGCCTGGGTGACAGAGCAAGACTCTATCTCAGAAAAAAGAACTCAGGAAGAAAGCAGGAAAATTTTCAGGAGGGAGGCTGACAAAATTTGACCAGGCAAAGCTAACTAGAACAGTGCTTCTCAAACTTCAGCATGTATGTGGATGACCTGGGGGGTCTCATTAAAATCCAGAGTCTAATTCAGCAGGTCTGGGGTGGGGCCTGAGATTCAGCATTTCTCACCAGCTCCCAGGTGATGCTGATGCTGTTGCCGTGTCTAGGACCACACTTTGAGTAGCCAGGGTTTAGATGAGGACAGTGAACAGCCAGAGGTCTTTAGGAAAGAAGTGGCCACTGGGCATACTTTATTTAGCTCACATCGTGGTATTAAAACTTTATTTATTTATTTATTTATTTATTTAAGACAAGATCTCCCTCTGTCACTCAGGCTGGAATACAGTGGTGCTATCACGGGTCACTGCAGCCTCAAACTCCTGGGCTCAAGCAATCATCCCCCATCAGCCTCCAGAACAGCTAGGACTACAGACACACGCCACCACACCAGGCTAATTTCTTTTTCTTTTTCTTTTTGGTAGAAATGGGGTCTTGCTGTATTGCCCAGGTTGGTCTCGAACTCCTGGCCTCAAGCAATCCTCCTAAAGTGCTGGGATTACAGGCATGAGTGACTATGAGTGTTTTTAAGTTTAAATTGCCCAAATCTAAAGGTGATGTTACTTAAAAGTCCTAACTTTTCGCTTCTCAAGAAACTGAACAGTCTGGCCACAAAGGGTCTGCATTCCTGCCTGGCAGCCCTAAGTCTCCCTGGTCAGGCTCCCGGTGATCCCCACAGCCCATCTGCTCAGCACAGGACCGTGGTTAAGAGCCAGGAACTCTGGAGCCACCTGCCTGGAGTCCCATCCTGACTGGGCACTTGCTGCTCATGTGATCCTGGGCAAGTGACTTTCACCTTGCCTACCTGCTTCCCCATCTGTAAAATCGGGGTCATGGCAAGTAGCAAGTTCAGCGGGGTGGTGAGGATTCAATCAATGAGTGACTCCAGACAGCGTCTGGTACAAAGTTGAAACCAGGTAAGAGCTGTGCCCATTGTGCATCTACCTGGCCCTGGGTGCATCTGAGTTTGCAACCCCTGGTTTAGGAGGTGAAATAATAGGATATTGTCGGGATGAGGTGGGGGTGGGAGGCGGAGACACCCTCTGATTGACTATGGAAACCTTGATCCTGGGAACGTGCCATGACCTGGGGTGGGAGTGCAGATAGGGGTAAAAATCAGATACACTGTCTCTCTAGTGCTCAGATTTCAGCACTTTCTGAGTCCCCTGTCTTCCCATTCCTTCGAAAGACCCTTGAGCAAAGCCTGACCCCGGGTCCCAGCCGGCTCCAGGAAAGGAGGTCCCGGGGTCCCAGCCGGCTCCACATCCAGACACCCAGTAGCTACCAGAGAGGAGCTGCCTTCGCTGCAGCCACCCGCGACCACCTGTTCCCCTCTCGCAGGAGTAGCCACGTTGGGGGGCCCTGCCGGGACCCGTCCCTCAAAATCCCAGAGTATACCGCTGGTCCTGCGCCATCTCCCAGCCCCCAAGTTCCTCGTCGCCCCACCCCCGGTTCTAGCGCATCCTCCGGCCCCAGCAGCCCCATTCCGGGAGGCAGCGTGCCACATCCCCACCGCACCCCCACGGGTCCCCCACGACCCCCAGCCAGCGCGTGCTGCAGCTCGCAAGGGCAAGACCTGGTAGCCCGCAGCCCCCGCCCGCCTTACCCGCCCGCAGCGTCGGTGGGCCGGTCCCTCCTCCGCCTCCAGCGGTGTCGCCTCTGCGACCGCCGCCACCACCGCGGCAAAGCCACCCGCGCGTGACCCTCGAGCACCAGCACCACCCCCCACCCAGCTCTGCCCTTAAATGTGGGAACAGCCAACGATCCTCATCCCCTCACCAGAGGGAAGTTCAAAAAGGGTTAACAAGTCAAGATCAAGGGTTAGGAACACCACTGCCACCTTCCTCCACCACCCCTCTCCCTTGTCCACCTGCCTTCTCCCTCTCCTTCCTCCCTCTCCCTCCTCCACCTTCACCACCCCCTCTTCCTCCTCCACCTTCATCACCCCTTCTCCC